>JADLZL010008182.1:0-89761 GCA_015844335.1 Chrysopogon serrulatus | reverse complement strand
AGTTTCATACTATATTACAATTGCTCTCATGCCAATAAAAAGAAGGCAGGTACCACCAAGATCTGTTAGTCGTGTAGTACAACAACCGTGGCATCGCGCGCGTATGTGCTATAATAGAAAACATATGTCTCGATAAAGTTAACAATTGTGGTCTGCTCCTTTCCACACGCTGACTTTAAAGAACACTTGAATTATCATATCAATATTGCATAATTCATTCAGGTCCAGCTATATATTTTTTTTGGAAAAAAGCAACATAGATGAGCTCAGCATCTATTTAATCTAAACATTATCTAAAAAATCTATTTAATCTAAAGAAATATAATTATCCCGTGAGCTATCATAGGCTCAACATTCAACAGTAACATGTAAACACAATATTTGAGGTGCGTACAACATCCTATATTAGAAAATAGTTCAACAGATAAGATAACAAATGCAGGTGTCTCAAGTAGTTTCGAAGTTACACATTCATGTACAGCTATCATGGGCTAGAATAATGAATTGAATAAGTCATTAGAGTTTAATCTCACAAATCCAACCCATTGGTGCTTGATCAAACACCTTGGACACAACAATGATGAAATCCATGAATCGGACACCACACCATGAACTGGACACCAATATGTTCAACACCAGGAACGTCTTGGGTTGGGCCTTTTTAGCTCGGGGGGGAAAAAAAATCGATTCTGCCTTATACTGTTTGGACTTTGGAGTCGCGTACTCGCGTGTGCTATGGAGGAGGAAAAATAGCTTGATTTTCTATCGCTCACTACTTGCATATATGCCACCTAGAATGACACTTTGTTTGAGGAACATTAGCACACTCGCGCGACGGTTTTGCACTGATGAAGCTCTGAATCTCTACAACACAATGCAAAGATGACGCCGCCCTTACTCCTGTCCCCCTAGTACCAAGGCCAGCAACATGTCCCTGTAGCCGAAGGAGGTGTCGCCGGCGACGTCGGCGCTCACGGCGCTGCCGTACCTCGTCTTGTATTCCTCCTTGATCTGCTCCATGTCGATCTCCGCCCGCGACACGACCACCCTCGTGAGCATGTCCTCGTACGTCCCCAGTCCCAGGATTGAGTGCCTGATGACCTGCCCATTCATGTCAGCAACACGCACTGAATGTTAGCTCCAGTCCACCCAACCACCTCGACGGTGGCGAGAGACGGCTGTTCGTCGAGCCGGCGAGCCGCGCTCTGCTTCTTGGCTGACCTACCTCTGCAAAGTGCTTTTCCGGCGAAGTTAAGCACAGGACGGCGCTCCTTAGCGTCCTGGCAAACTGCCTGCCTCCGCCGCCTCTGCCGCCGCCACCGCAATGGCTGCTCCCGATATCCTGAATGAACGAACAGGTGAAGGCATATATGCACAAGAATGCATGAAGCCAATAATGAAGGTCTCATCATTTCAACGTACCTCGGCGATGTCTGTTCCTTGGTCGTCCCTGTACAGCTGGAACGTCGCTCTGAGCTGAGGCTTGCTGCGGGTGCTGATGATCCGGGCAACTTCGTCCCCGTGCAAACGCTTCTGTTTGATGGCCTCCGACAGCTGAGCCGCCTCCAGCTTCGCGACGTCCATGTCGACGTGCTCGCCGGCGTAGCGGTAGGAGCTCACGAGACCGAGCAGCATCTGCAGTCAGGGTATGTGTAGCACAGGAGCAGAAACCCTTCTGAAGTCTGAACTGAACATGTCCGGCATGCATGCAGATGCAGCGAAAGAGACGAGATCGAGCTTGGACTGAGGATTCCACATTTCCACGCACGGTCTTTTACGTACCTTCTTGAGGGGCTCTTGGAGCGCAGGAGACGACGCGACGTGTTCCTCGACGGAGCAGCTGAACAGCTTGCCGTAGATCTTCCTGACGGCCATGAGGTGGTCCGGGGTGGAAGCACACGACACCTCGACCAGCACCGACGTGTAGCCCTCGTCCTTCTTCTTCAACGCCTCGTGCACCAGGTTCGCGTCCCGTTCAGCCGGGTCCATCGTCCACAGGATCATCGCTTTCTGAATCCATGAACAACGGAAATTAATGGGGGAAAAAAGAGAAACGCATCGATCGCAATGAAGTTCAGAGCTCGATAACTATCGCAGGAGGTAGCTTAGTTACCTACCCAGAAATCGACAGAGAGGATGCAGTGTCGGGAGAGCTTGTAGCGGAAGCAGTTGAGGAGAGGCTCCCGGTACAGGAAGGCGTAGGCGCGCCGGATCGCCGCCCGCTGCGCCGCCGTGCGCCGGCACAGCACCCCGATCAGAGCGGCCTTGTCCGCCCGCCATCCTGCAACAGTGCTCACCGTCGACAGAGATTTGCCGCGTCAGTATTGAAACTGTCAAGAAATTCAGGTAACGGAAGACTAACTAATTAAGTTGTTCACAAAAAAAAAAGAAGAAGACGACTAATTTAAGCTGACAGGATTCAACAGTGTTCATGGCGGGCTAGCAGCCGATCGGAAGAACAGAGGAGAATAATTAAGCTAGTAGCTGCGATTGCCTTGGAGCGCGTTCCTCAGGCTCTCGGCGTCCTCGGAGGCTGTCGGCGGAGGGCTCGGGACGGCGACGGTGGACATGCTGTCTGATCTGATCCCTGAGCGGCGATATGACGACGGTGCTGGTGGCGAAGGAAGATTGATTTATATATGTGTGTGGATTGGATCGGATGATCGAGGAGACGACAGCATCGTCGCAACAAACGTTGCACTGGAAGAATTCAGATTCAGAGTGAAACTGCGTGGTACAGATCATAAAGCATTTCCACTTTGTAACTTTATTTATTTAATTTAATCATTCGAAAGTTAACAACAATGTTTACAAACAACTCATGACAAGATTGGTAGCAAAACGCATGTTCATAAATCATAAACTACTAACGTCGCCGGCGTTCTTGCCGCGACAAGCAATATAAATGTCCTTCCTTACGCATTAAGTTTTCCCAGGTACGGGTATGGGTTCAGAGCTCATTTGCCGCACATATATGCTAGCTTCAACGAATATATAATCTGCAGTATTAATATTTGCCCAAGGCTTTAACAAAGCTGCATAAAGGATGAACTCATACATGTAGCAGTACCACAATGGCACAAATGCATAGTATATAAGCATATACAGCAATACAGATCAGGACAGGAAGTGCTACAGCCGTGCAATGCTCACAGGCATATATTTTTTTTAAGAAAAAAAGAGACTGAGAGACAGAGGAGGAATGGACAAGATAAAAAAATACAAAGCAATCAGATGATATACAAACCTTTCTCATCTGCCTTTCATATATTTTTTATCTGAGCATTAGATAAACCTTTCTCACTTTGCCTTTTCAATATGTTTTTTCCCTAATAAATTACCAAGGACTCAATACACCAGCCATATCAAAAAAAAAAAAGGGCAAAGCATTTTGTCATGGGCCTTCTTTCTTTTAATTTTTTTTATCACGGGCCTCAGTTTACGTACGTGCTATGTCTGGGCTAATTAAGATTCTGGGCCAGGCCCAATAGGGGCTAGCATGAGTTCGCCCGTGGACTTTGCAAATGCGTCGAAAGTCGAAACTATCCAAGGCGGTCGCGTGCTGACGTGGCAACGTCGGCTACCTCTGATAGGTATGGCCCACCAGAAGGGGGAAAAAAATCAGGAGCTCGTTGTGAGAGAAGATATCCCGTGCCCTCGCCGTCGTCGACCTACCACTCCCGGTCCGGAGGAGAAAGAGGGCGGGAACCAGGGGATTGGGAGCGAGAAATGGCAAAGCGCCGGCGCCACGCTTTGGCGCCGGTGGTGGAGGAGCTGATCTCCCCGATGAACAGCCTGGACGACGGCTGCCTCATGCACATCTTCAGCTTCCTTAGCCCAATCCCAGGTTCGATTCGCTCCTAACTTCTAATCCTATGCCTCCACGCCTTCGTAGCAGAACCAATCGAATGGCGAATCTGTAACCGGTGGGGGATTTCGACTAGCTCCCCTAATTCTTTGAGTAATCGGAGCGGATGGGGCGGAGCTAAAGAATAACGGGTCAGGATTGTGTTGACCTGTTTTTTGTGTGCACAAGATTGGGTGCTGAGAAGATCTGTTTAATTCGGTACTGGTTTTATACTTCATGGGTGTGCTAGATTGCGGATGTCTTGTAGATGTGCTGATGCTGTATCATGGTTTCAGTGGGGTGCAGTTATGCACTCGTGCTCCTGTTTTGGGTAAAATATGAAGATGAGTGAGTGACAATAACCATTCACATGGCTTATCGTGTAATTGTGTAGTTATGTAGCAATAGAACTATTTGCATGGCTTTTTGTGTGGTTTTGTAGCAATAGACTTGATGCTTTTGTATCATATATATGTATAACTAATGATTGATGAATATTCAATTTCTGTTCCTCTTGCCATTGCCATAGGCTGTCATACTTTTAAGTTCATGTCAAATATAGCTTTGGTGTAGATGATATTTCAAAGCAATTTGCAATAGCTAGTTTTCTATATGGAAGTTTTCTATGTCTGGACATGTTTCCAACCGTGGTAAGAGTTGCCTGGATGTGACATGTTTGATCTGTCTTTGATGGCACGCTTTAATATGTACTGCTGATGTGCTTTAAAATGAGCTGGTTTTAGCAATTTCATTGTTGAACCTGCAGATAGGTATAACACCGCCCTCGTTTGCCACAGATGGCGCTTCCTTGCATGCCACCCTCGCCTATGGCTGCGTGTCGAGCGGCCAATCAGAGATGTTATGGAGCCTGGAGTTTATCCAAATCTTGAGGCTGCCGTTTCTGCTGCCAGGTCTATTTCTATCATTCTCTCTCCCTAGTTCTCATTGTGAACAGCGAATGTTATGGCTGATCTCCATGTACCTTGTTGAAGGCCTGGTGACACCATTCTTATTGCGGCTGGTGGTTCCCATGTTGCATGTAACATCCAAATAAAGAAGCCTATTTGCATAGTAAGTTTTGCCTTCCATGTCCCTGAGTCCTGAAGATGTCAACAGAGTTGATCTGACGAATGTTTCCTGCACTCGGCGCCAACATTTGTTTTTTTGTGGGTGCAACTGTGAACCCATTTAACTTACATCAGATTGGCGGGGGCAATCTTCCCGATGACACTGTATTAACCTGCTCGCGTGGCTTCGACAAGTAAGCTCCTTCCCTTCTGTGGTTATTTGTTCTTGTCTGCTGCTGTTGCTTCCTGATCATCTCATAGTGGCATTATGATGCCCCATTTTATACAAGATTGATACTGTCTCGTTTCTCACTTGCTGTTAATTGTTGTGAGGCTTCACCTTTAGTACACCTTAAAAAATGCAATGATTATGAGGCTCCTGTAGACCTGTCTCAGCAGCATGTTGGCTAGTCTATTTATGTTAAGTGACACACTGATCAGTTTAACATAACTGAATCTATACATTTATGTGGTGTAGCAGTGGTGAAAAGTAAAATGTATCACGATTTATTGTTGTATGCTTTCCCTAAACCTGACGTTGTGTAGTATTCCCTCCATCCCAAATTATAAGATGTTTTGGCTTTTCTAGGTTGTTTATGTATCTAGAAAAGCAAAAACATCTTTTCGGATGGATGGAGTGCTTTAGTGCTTGATGGTGCATACTAGAGCTTTATTACTTGCTAGTGAGGAGTTGCACCCTTGTGGGAAATAGCTGGAGCAAGGGGTATTTCTTACCTCTTTGCTCTACAGCAGGTAAGCAACTGAGGCCTAGTGCTTGTCACGGTCATTTTTTTTTTCCTTTTGTAACAGGTGCATATGTGTATCTAGTAGAATCTTCGACGTGTGAGTTTTATAAGGATTCTTGCCCCCTTTTTCTTAATTCTTAATATAATGATGTGCAGCTCTTTAGCCTGCATGTCCGATGAAAAAATATCGGATCCTTTTTTAGCTCCTGGGTATGCCCCTACTGTTTTTTCCCACCGTGAGGTGGTACTGTGCTGTTTGCTTGGGGTTATTAATTCAACTATATGCCAAGGATCCTTAGTAGTTTATGTCTGCCTGATAGTTGAGAGGATACAGTTTGTTGACCTACTGTCTTTTCCCAAAAATGCCGAATTGAGGTGGTACTGAATGCCAAGTTCTGTCTACTTAAGAAAATACTGAACTTGCAACCTGGCATATGGTTCTGTTTATCTTGCTGTATTTTATCAATATCCCAGTCTTACATAGGTTTCCTTTTGATTGGCCTATCAAACAGCGCATTGGAGTTCCTATCAACATGCAAGATTGCAAATTTGACTATTAGAGCAGAACTCGGATGCTGCTTGCTGCATCGAGGTGGTAGACTGACCATTCAGGAGTGTTTGCTGCAGTGTGAGCAGAACCCTCTGGACTATCTGTCCTTTCCAATAATCAGCACAGCGATAGAGTACAATTCATTTCCATCCCTCAAGGAGCAAGGGCATGGTGTAACTGTTGTTCGCACCCGGATTGAAGGGGTGCGAAGGCTGTCAGGACGAACGGAACACTCGCGCTGCAGCGTGTGCGAGCCATCTATTCCCGCAGCTCTGTTTTCTTCTGGTTTGAAGTAGGAGAAAAGTAGAACTGCATGTACACTAGCATAGCAATAAACTCTTGTGTTCTTGTATCTCAATTCTTGTGTTCTTGTATCTTAATATCTATATCACCCTAGGTCTCTAGCGTTTGGTAAACTCAGATGGATTCTCCTGTTTGTTGTAATCTTATAATAACTCACTGATGTTTGAATCAACAATGAAATGCTGTTTTTTTTTTTTTTTTTTTTTGAATTGAGACGAAGAGTTTGTAGAGTATAGATTCACATGTGGCAGTGGCATTGACAAAATTTTCCCCAGTTTTTGGATTGGCCGCTCAGGTTATTGATTGACTGGTTATAATGTTATATATGCGTTGCCTGTTGGATGGCGTTATTTGAACGGAGGGACAGGATGGGGACCAATCTGGCTTTTACCCTGCGAGGTCTGTTCACGGAGCTCTTGTTAACTTGTCCTGCCGTGTTGCTGTCTGTTGAAGCAAAAAATCAGGTACAATAAGGTACTGTGTATGTATGTACTTTGCAATTTTTTTCACTCTCTCCATCACATCAATTTTTTACCCGTATTAAATATGGATAAAAAATAAAATTACATAAGTAAAAAAAATAACTAATTGCACTGTTTAGTTGTAAATCACGGAGACGATTTACAAATCTTTTGAAAATTTGTTGGGCCAAATATAAATAAAAAAAAATGGAATTAATATTTTTGCCAAATACAAACGAAAGAACAATATTTACCAAATAAAAACGAATTTCACTCTCTCCTCCATCTAAACCAGGCGTAACAGTGAAGTTCTGCATGGTTGATCCTTGGGACAGAGGCTGACATATCCTTTTCATTTCCCCCTGCCGGAAACAGTGCCAATTAATGTCCATGTCGATTACGGCTATTAAGTTGCTCTTCACCATAAATGCATAATTACTCAATACTGTACACAGGCCTCTGTGTTTTGCTTGGTACGATAGGTGAGATTAGAACGGGAGGTGCCCCAAAGCTGGTAAATTTGTGCCGTAGTTTGTCCTTAACAGCCCTTACCGCCTGATTAGCTTAATAAGCAGAGTAAAAACGACGAGTGAGGTGAAAGCAGGGTGGATCCGGTCTAGTTAGTCGTGTTTTTTAGAGTAAATACTGTAGATAACCTTGGGGGTGAGAAGAGATTGACAGTATCAATTCAAACAAGTTGCAACGGCTGTCTCAGGCCGGCCAGTAGACCACTGGACCATTTGCTCCGTCAGACATTTTACTAGTAGTACGTGTCCTGTGTCCACGTGTAATATGAATCTCTGGCGAAACAATCCGTTCCCGTTGTTTCTTCTCTCTTGGAACGGCATGCTCGATTGGGTAATTCGAATTCCCGTTGTTCTTTGCTTTTTTCAGTGAGTCGATGTGCCAACCTGCTAAAGCTGACTTTGTCTTCAGTTTTCCTTTTCTTTTCTGAACTCGACTTGTCTTCAGATTGCCAAAGCTGAACTTCCACTTTCAGTACCGTCATTCAGAAAGACGTATATTCGACTCCCCGAGAGCATACTACAAGCAGTAGTATTCATCAAAATTACTGTATCTTTTTATATATAAAAAAATATACACCTACAAGCAGGAAGTATATTTTTTATATATAAAAATATAATCCTCATAAGTGTACGTAGTGTTTTAGTGTTTTCAAAGCATTTTTTGCATGAGTACTATAAAATAAAATTTAAATGCCTGTTTGCTAGTTAATATTAATTTTAATTAAACCCTACTTCCAAACCCCGAGGTAAAAGAAGACATCCGTAACTTTCTCTCAGTGGCCTGGCCTGCTCGGGGAAGAGAGAGAGAGAGAGGGAGATGCTTTAATTCGAACGCCGTTGCCTCCTCCCTCGAGCCTCGTCCTCCCTTCCCCACAGCCACAGTGGCATCACATCACGCCAAAGCTCATACGCCGGCCGGAGATCGACTCCTCCGCCCTGGCATCCGGCTTCGATCTCAGCTCCCCTCTGAGGTGAGGTGACGCATTGTTCTCCTGCTTGTTCAGTTTCGCTGTGTCCTTCTGAGGAAAGATTGGAATTTTAAATCTTGGGGCTGGTTTTGCAATGCTGCTGTGATTCTTGGTCCGTTCCTGCTCAAGTGTGAGCGCGAGATCAGGGGTGCGGGCGCTTGGAGCGCGCGCGGTGGTTGTGCATTAGGGTTCTAGCTCCGTCTGGTTTGGGGAATTTTGCGGCTCTGGAAAAATGATCGCAGATTCGCAGCGTTACTGGTCATGTGTCGAGATGCTGGGTTTCTCGTGGTTCAAACTTTTTTTTTTCTCTCTCTCGACGTGGTATGTATTAGTTAGCCAAATGCAGCCTAAGCTATTGTTGATTAACCCATCACATTGTTTGGGCGGCCACATATGGGATGCTATGTTATTCTTTTCCCAGTTTTAAGACTGATGATGATTTATGCTCGTGGGACTGTTTCTTAGTTCTAAAAGATTATATTGGTCATTGAAGTTTTTCTCTCCTTTCTTCCTTTAGAAGTCATTTAAGCTCGGCATTCTGTGCAATCATAGCAGATCATCATTTTCATGTCCCTATAATTTCATGGAGTTATTCAGGCTCAGGCCCATAGTTTTGGGTTTTTTAGAGGAGAAATGGCTTCGGTTTTCCTTCCTTAATAAGAAGACTTCAATTTCTATGTTGTGTTCCCTTTGGAGTAGTCATGATGTGCTCATTTGTGATTTGAGTTATGATGCCTGCATTTTCCTGGCACCAAGTTGCCATAATTTCCTTGGTCCACTGTTTCGGTATGCCCACTGCAAAAACCCGTGGTTTCTGTCAAATGGCAATTATTAGAGATCCTGCATGTTGTTGGCAATTCATTATGCGATGAGGAAATGAGCTTTATGTGATGAACTGCACCTCTTTTTGGGGGGTGATTGATTGCAACTGTAAGTAGTTGCCAGCCTACTACTGCTTTTGGAGCAATACAATGTGTGGTGAAGGTTGATGGCATGGAAGTGTCAGGTTGGCACCCCTTTTCCATTTCATGTAATCATGTTCTACCACGCCCATCATTTGCCTTCAGTCCTCCACACCTACTCTCCACCCCCTGCATCGTTTTTCTCCTCAGGCTTGTGTTCTTCTTGCTCCTTCCTATGAATGAATTGGTTCTAGATCAACTGACAAACAAACTTCTTTGCTATTTGGGAAATGATGCAGTTTTATAACTTCAGTCTGGTCTATTCAGTCTTGTCTATTCATTACTAGTGTGGTTTTCTCTTTAACTTCACTTGTCAGCAAAATATTGCAACGAAAAAAAAAATGATTCAAACATGCATTAAATCTGCAAGGAAAAAAGCCTGAAAATGCTCTGGAACCCAAGAATTTTTTTTTTTTTTGGTTTTAAATGTTTTCTTTGTGCATATGATAGCCATTCCGATGTCCTATTTGGAGTGTGTGAATATTTCCTGGCTGAGCTGTCTCTTTTGAAATTCCTGCAATCCCGCTTTCAAAACAATGTGTTATTAGGTCAAACCTCCAAAGCGTCATGCAAGGTCGCTCATGATTTTCATTTCATTAATGAAAATGAAATTTTCTCTTACAAAACATTTATGTGTGGTCCAACTGTATTATTGCTGCCTTCAGGGCTTTCTTCGTACAAAACCTTCAAGTTTGTCCAATTAATTTATGATTGCCCTTAAAAAAGATATATCTGATTACCTCAGGTTCAGTAAATGAAACAAATATAAAAATGAGGCTGTTTGATAAGGCACTGTTTTTTTTTTTTTTTTTTCTGAATTATAAGATATGATTCTATTCTTTATATCTTCAGTGATTTTGCTGATGATAAAAAATACCTTTTCTTTTCTTACTAACATGTGCATGCCTGATATGTTTCCACTGCTCCCATTTTTTCCAAATAGGATTTCAACCTAGAGGTTCCCCATGGCATCAATTACTTATATTGATGATAGCCATGCTGAGGTTATTGATCCTCCAAAGAATGAGGAAATGCTGGATGTCACTGAACTTGTTGGTGATCATATTACGCATTCACCAAAACCAAATATGGCAAGCTATGGCAACGTGCGTGAGCTACTGGAATGCCCTGTGTGTTTGAGTGCCATGTATCCTCCCATTCATCAGGTACTGCTTGGCACTGAACCTCAATTACATTCAGCTGAAGCATATAGTTTACATTCAGCTGAAGCATATACTTGAGATATTCTGTTTTTATTCTAGCCTTTTAATATGCCGAATTTTGGGAATTTTGAATAGAGTTCTACTTTAGGCTACATATATGCAGTTGAGATTTTACAGATTAGCAATTGCAAGTCAATGCTTGAATGCACGCACTGACACTGCAATTTTTTTCTTTTCAATTTCTACATTGTCTGTGGGACCACAGATTCTTTCTGGAGGGACTCTTAACATCTGCTATGGTTCATTATGTTGAACATAACTGCATATTCCCCTAGAAAGCAAGTTGAATTAGCACGCTTGTTTTTTTAACATTATTTTCACTGTGTTGGTGCAGTGCTCCAACGGACATACTCTGTGTTCTGGATGCAAGCCAAGGGTTCATAATCGCTGTCCAACATGCAGGCATGAACTTGGTAATATAAGATGTCTTGCTCTGGAAAAGGTGGCTGCATCACTAGAGCTTCCATGCAAGTACCAGAACTTTGGGTGCTTGGGCATATACCCTTACTACTGTAAGCTGAAACATGAATCACAGTGCCAATACAGACCCTATACTTGTCCATATGCTGGATCTGAATGCACAGTTGCTGGTGATATTGCATATCTTGTAAATCACTTGAAAGATGACCATAAGGTTGACATGCACAATGGAAGCACCTTCAATCATCGTTATGTCAAGTCGAATCCTCATGAAGTTGAGAATGCTACCTGGATGCTCACGGTAATGCTCATCGATCTCGGTACCGTGGAATCGTAGTGAGTTCATTTTTTTTTTCTTCTGATTGCTAAACAAGTGCACAAGTATCAGCATACTAGCCCTGGTACATACTGCTAAAAAGATGCACTCTTGCCATCATCAGCTTTGTCAGTCATGGTACTCACTAGACACAAAGTGATTGTCTGCCATCATCAGGTCTACCGTTTTTCTTCTCTGGGCAGAAGTAGAATATGTGTTACAGTACCACCTTTCTTTTTAAAAAGGGACGTTATCCCAACTTTTGAAGCCTGTGTCTTGGTTTTCATTTCCATGGGAACTGACTGAATGAGCATGCCGTAGCTAATCACAGACTCATCCTTGCAGGTTTTCAGCTGCTTCGGCCAGTACTTCTGCCTGCACTTCGAGGCTTTCCAGCTGGGCATGGCGCCCGTGTACATCGCCTTCCTCCGGTTCATGGGCGACGACGCCGAGGCCAAGAACTACAGCTACAGCCTGGAGGTCGGGGGCAGCGGCCGCAAGATGACATGGCAGGGCGTGCCTCGGAGCATCAGGGACAGCCACCGGAAGGTCAGGGACAGCTACGACGGGCTCATCATCCAGCGCAACATGGCGCTCTTCTTCTCGGGCGGCGACAGGAAGGAGCTCAAGCTGCGGGTCACCGGGAGGATCTGGAAGGAGCAGTGAGTCGCCAGGATGCAGGCATGCGTTGCGTGTGCTCCTTTCCTCCGGTGTACCATGACATGAAGCATGGAATCCAGGAACCTTGTAGGGTGTAGGTGGTAGTTCGAATCTTTGAGTCGTGGTTGGTTCTTGTGTCGTTGTGGTGGTACCGACTGATTTAGAACCTGAGGCAAATCTCTCCTTTGCTTTGAACCTCTCGAGAGGTGGCCATGGCGGGCCTTGATGGCACTGCTGTGGACTCCATGAAATGTAAATGATGTATCCCGGCTCACTCTGTCTGTCTGTCTGTCTGTGGATCAGACTTGCTCTATATTGGACGGTGGACCACCATTTTTTCCTGAGTTTGGCCAATGAGTTACTAGCTTCAACCACTCTGATCCAGCTGGTATATACTGTATTATTATTATTGAGATCTGACGGTCTGAGTGCACATCATTCATGAAAGCCTGTTTATTTTGTTCAACAGGAAACCTGAAAAAAAAAAGACGAAGCCCAAAGGAAACCGAATCATGAGAAAACAACCCGATATCATTGGCATTTCATCCTTCAATATGCATGCCTGATCCATCCGCAATCAATCAGAAGAGTGTAGGTCTCGTTGTTTAGGAGTCAATTAATTTCAAATTAATCGGATCTGTAAAAATATTACTACAAATATTTATATCTATAAATATATTTTGTTGTACAAAATATAACAATATTTATTCTGTATCATAAATATTAATACTTTATATACTCCTAATATATTTGGTTTACTTTAAGGTTAATTGACTGTTCTTGCTCCCGCTTAAAGCATGTCATTCTCACCTCTGGAGAGGTCAAATATTTTGAATTTAATTGAAAGTATTAATATTTATGGTACATAATTAATATTATCAGATGAATAATTGATTATATTTTTTATAATAAACTTATTTGAAGATACATTAACCAAATTTAAGAAATTCCGACCGGCATGAACACTGTACTGATATTTTTTTTTTGGGGCGGGGGGGGGGGGGGGGGGGACATATGAAATAAGTCAGATGTGCATTCTTTTTTTTTTTTTTTTTCCTTCTGGATGCCGTCTACGGGGACAAATTCCGTGCTACAAGGCCCAGAGCTCCAGAAACCCAATCTGGTCATTTTGTTTTGCTCCCAGTTGAATATACGCTGCTCTACCTCTGTAGGTATTCTGAAGCATATACGATTACACGTATATTGCAATTGCAACATGGATGTCATGTGCACGCTACTACTATTTGGCTTCTCATCTGAAACGGAGTGTACCGTGGCTGCAGCTGAGGTTCTCGGTGACTCAAAACTGCTAGGTAACCTGCTCAGGTCAACCGGTCAAAGGACTTAGCACGACTCCACTACTATCTCGTCTAGGCACGCGTGCGTATCAATACAGCAACCTTCTCTGACCCTGAAATCCGTTGACAATCCCTGCTTGTATTGACCCATCGATGAGATTCACGGGACAGACAATGATCTAGTACAATGCAAAGTTTTTTTTTTTGGACCGATAAGATTTACAAATTAGCTCCCTTGTCCTAAAAAAAAAAATTCTCACTTCTCGAGAACTCAAATAAAATTAAATTTGACCATATCAATATAAAAAATTATAAATGTTCATAATATCAAATAAATATCATCAAATTGATTTTATATTTTTATAGTAAATTTAATTGGAGAAATAGATGTTAGATAATGTATTCTAAAAACTTGGTGAAACTTAGAAAAGTTTGACTTATCCAAAAACCTAAAATAAGGGAGTACAATGATTCACAATATAGTGGCAGAACAAATTATGTGGCAGAGTAACACCACTGTCATTGTTCAAATGGGAGGTGCTAAATTAATAATAAATCCATATGTCTGCAACCCGGTTGCCTTTTGATTTGCATCACATAACATAACGAACGTGTACCAGCTCCACGGGCTTCACCATATCAGCTCAGAGTATGTTGAGAATAATTCTCACGGCTTTGTATTTGCAAACTGGAGCTTTAAAACAAATGTTCCCCTGTTTGTGTACACTGAAAGGAAAGCAGAGTAACCGGATCTTATCCTTTCTCAGTCCCACTAGGCAGACTAGCAATTCAGGGGACATGCAAATCTATAGTACCCGACAATATAACCAGAAGACGTAGCCAGTGGCGGATCCAGGATGAGCTCTCCAGGGGGGCTAAGTATGAGGATTAAGGGCTAAAGCTGGAGATTAAAGGCTAAGCTACAGTAATTTGCTACAGTAATTTTTTTCTCGAAAACGCAAAAGACTTGCGTTTCTTTTTTATTAAGAAGAAGAATGCAGAATGCAATGCAAAACAAACGGGACCGGGGTGGAAACAAGATTTGAAACACGCCACCACCTCCTGGTCAAACGAACACAAAAAGAGAAAAGAAAGAAGGCCGCCTCGGCCGAACAAATAAGCTGCGGAGCGGAGCTCACGCGAAACCACTATCCCAACAACAAGCCTGCTAACGGCCACGAAACACAAGGAGCACCGGGGCGGTAGACGAGATGGGAGCTCATGGCGGCCTCATCGGAGCCTTCAAGAAGGGAATGACGTCATCAGACGCCAACTCGTAGGTGCCCCCCGCCGAACCCTTCGTTCCCCGAATGCCCAGTCGCCGTAGCGGGCGGAGGGTCGACGATGCCTTCAGAAGGGAATGACGGGAACGCCATCATCGTCGCTCCCGGGCGAACCCGAGGAGAAGTGGTTTTCACCATCGCCGTCGTCTGAGCGGTCCGCCGCCCGAAGAGAAGCCGCAGATTCGCCGCCGGGTAGTTGGGCCGCGCTGCGGGCAGCCCGGCCAAGCACCCACCACCCGGGGGGGAGCACAGCCCCGTAGAAGGAGTTGGCACGCCAAGGCTGGCCCGCCTGCCGCCCAGCCCAAATCATCGGGTGCACCCCCGCCCCGGCCAAGTCCCCCGACCTCAAGGCCGGGTTGGAGAGGTGCGTGGATTAGAGTTAATGCACGGCGGGCCGGGGGGCGACGGCGGCGACGTCCATGAACCAAAGAAGGAGTGGAAGAGAGCGCGTGAAGCCCGCCCACCGACGCGACCGCCCCTAACGCACCGGAGTTTGGAGTGGTGGCCTCCCCGCACGCACCCCCCCGAGCCCACTCGAGGCCGGGTGCGGCGGGCGAGATATGCGGCCGCGGGCGCCATCGCCGAGGCCGCCTTTGGCGCTGTCATGGTCTTGACAAAGCTGCGGCCGTGGCACGCGGGGAGTCTTGGCTGGCCGCTGCCGGCCATGGGCCCTGTGCTCAACCCCGCCTCCCGCACCAATAAGATGCGGATCGCGAATTGCCGGGCGAACCCCCCGCCTCGGGGGGGGGGGGCGGCTGGGGGCCGCCCCGCCGCCAAGAAGTGCCCCACCGCGCCGAGTTGTGGTTGGGGGCTTCCCGCCGCAACGAATCCCAGCCGAGGCCTCTCGCCTCAAGGCCGGGGTGCGGCGGGCGAGGGGCGCAGCGAGGCAGGTGGCAACGGAGACGGCTCAGCACTCACCGCCCCATCCCCCACCTGCACGAGGGCGCGTAGGGGGACCGCTGTCCCGAACGCCTGGCGCTGGCCGGCGGGCATCGCCGGAAGGGGACGGAGGAGGCGAGGAGGAAGCGGCGAAGGGTTGGGGGGCGGCACAAACAAATCGGGCCACCTCGACCCGCCAAGGATGAGAGTCGGGGTATGGGGAGGTGGCCGTGTCACGGCCGGGGGGCGCTGCCCCTCGCCGCCGGCTGGCCAAGACGCCTCGCGTCTGCCCGCGCGGGTCGCGGGGCGCGCCTCGTTGCCGGCCGGGCCGCGCCGTGCGTAGGCCGGGCCGATGGCGCTGCTGCCGCCGCCTAGCCGCCCAGATCCGGCGGCAGGTGCCGGGGCCGTCGCCGCCGCTGCTGGAGTGGGGCGCCGACGAGGCCGCCAGGGGCGTGCTTTCGCCCGCTGCTGCAGCCGGGCCGCACGCCCGCACGCGCCCGCGCAGGGGCGCTGGGCGCGCCACGCGCCGCCCGCGCCAGTGCAGGCCGGCCGACGGCGCCCCGCCCGCCGCCACCGCCCCCCCGCCAGATCCGGCCGGGCAGGTGCCGGGCCGCCGTCGCTGAGGGGGCGCCCCGGTCACCGACGGCCAGCCGCGGGGGCCCGTGGCAGAATCCGGCCGGGAGGCCCCGGATCCGCCAAGGCCGAGCCGCCCGGCCGCCCGGCCACCGCCGGGGAAAGAGGGAAGGGAGTGGGGGTGAGGGAGGGAGGAGAGGAGGAAGGCGCGGAGAGCCGGGATGGAGCCTTGTTGGGCCCCTCCCTCAGGCCGCCGCCGGGCGAGAGAGGGCGGCGGCGGCCGGACGGAGCCGAGGAGGTGGGGTGGGGGGCGGCGGCGGGGCCCCCTGGTCGCCCGAGGGAGACGACGCGAGGCTAGGTTAGAAGAAGAGCCCCACGTCACTTGCTACAGTAATTTACATGCAAATTCCATGCAAATTCCACCTCACCGGGGGGGGGTGCACAATGGACGTAGCTGACATTATGCCAACCATTTTCCTTGTTATACATATGTTCTCTTCAATGCTTGTTATCATAAGCAAATGAAATGACATCTTAGCAAACCTTCTTCGCTGATAGTCCTATAACCAGGTATAGGTAGCTGATGTTATGCCAACCATTTCCATTGTTACATCTTCTCTTCAATGCTTGTTATCATAAACAAATGAAATGTCATCTTAGCAAACCACCTTCTTCACTGAATAAAAAGAACAGCACACTTCCAGTTGTCTCAATAATAAAATATTATTATGAAAGAATTGATGAAAGGATCCTGATCACTTCACTTCATTTGGGAGCTGCAGCCGCAAAGCTGCATTCAAGATTAGTGCCCTAGCATAAAGAACCAAAAAGCTGGCCCCAAGTTATTATATAAAAAGAGTTGAAGGACAACATGATAACAGTAAGGAGCTTTTTATTAGCTATAATCGCTAAAGAAAGAGGAGCCTTCATTTAGTATAGTTTGATCAGTTCCTTTATGTCGCAATAATATAGTTAGATTATTTCCAAATCAGAGTGTGTGATCTGTGAGCCAACCTATTATTCAGATTTCAGAATGCAAATGTCTTTCTGAAATTATTTAATTTATTTATTTCCTTTCATTTGGTGTGCGGCCGATCGCAGAGGACAGAACAATTTTTCTCTCTAAAAAATGATTTATTTTTGCTGCATAGAGCTTCAAATCTCTAACCAGTTTATACGAAGTACGACTGGACAAGACATGAAGCAATTGATCACCCCAAACTCAAGTATTTACATTAGTTGAACTAATAGCAGTGTCAATCTTTCATACATCCGATGCATATACAAACAAGCCCATTTTATTCTCAAATCGCCATCACCATATGGCAATTTTTTGCAGCAAGGAGTCAAGAACAACAATCTGTTCTTCTCCACCGAGCAGCAAATCCGATTCTCAAAATGATCGGATCGCGCACACACGAATCCCACCCCGGGAAATCGAAAGGCCCCTCTTCATCTTTTTTTGTTGATAATATCTACTACAACCATACCACTTGGATTAGCAGCACGAATGGAACGGCGAACGATCGCCGCCCGTTGGGCGTTGGCGATCAAGAACAGCAGTTAGCGCAGCGTACCAATCCGTTCTCGTTACACTCGCCGCAGCGGACGACGCGGTCCTCCTCCTCGACGAACACCTTGCGGCCGCCGCCGCAGCCGGCGCAGGGGACGAACCGGACGCCGCCGCAGGCGTCGCAGACGAAGGCCGGGTCCTGCCCGGCCGCGCCGTCGAGGAGGCGGCGGAGCTGTCCGGTCTCATTGAGCTGCCGCACCTCGTCCGCGCCGCCGACGAGGCGGCCGCCGATGAACAGCTGCGGGAGCGCGAAGGCGCGTCCACGCGCGGCGAGCAGCGACTGGAGCTCCCGGCGGAGCGCGGCGTCCATGGACACGTCCCGCTCGTCCACGGCGACGCGGAAGCCGCGCAGGATGGCGCGCACCGCGGTGCAGTCCGCGAACGTGCGCCGCACCCCGCGCAGCGACGTCGTGTACAGGACCACCGCCTGCGGCCGCTGCGCGCGCGGCTCGTCCGCGAGCTGCTGCCGCCGCCACCTGGCCGCCGCCGCCGGCCGGTGCGCCTGGTGGTGGTGGTACGTCAGCGACCGCGTCAGCTGGAACGGCTTCTTGGCGCCGCCGCAATCCTCCATCTCACGCGCCGCCGCCGGCGCAGCAGTACCGGCCGCCCGCGCCGCAGCCAGGTTCTTTGGCTATGGCGGTTACCAGGAGGCGGGGAAAGTGGGGGAAGGAAGACGAAGAGGAAGCGAGCTGCGCAAGCAATCGATGCGAGAAGCGGAATTCGTCGGGAAGGGGAAGGTGGGGGCACCAGAGCCGCACTTTATACGTTTTCTTGTGGTGGTGGAGATTTTGACGGCCGCCTTCTTGTTGGGTTTCGCCTGGTTTTCGACCTTTCGGTTTGGTAATTAGCAACGCGAATTAGGAGATGCTTAAGGGGTATTTATTGGTAATTATTAGAACTAGTGATACTATTTGTGTGATTAATGGTTTGCTGATTGGGAGCTGGAGGCTGTTTAGAGTTGTACTGGCAGTAACTAACAACCTTCTTCAGTTTTTGTTGCTTAATTTTGAAGAAAATGGTTTCGTTGGTTACTTTTAGTGGTAGTTAGTTAATTCCAGTGGCCTTTTTTTTTCTAAAAAAAAAGAATTTCAGTGGGCTTTAGGTGATGGATGGAGTTGGACCCGTTAGGCGTTAGAGGCGGCTGGGCGAAGTGGGCGGCCGTGACTTTTTTTTTTTTTTTTTTTTTTTTGAAAACGGGCGGCCATGACTTACAAACGGGCACAAGTTCCAGAACGTGTTGTCGCTCAGCTGAGCGTGAGGTTGTCATTTTCTTCCTTTTCTTTTACTCCCTTCCTCCTCTTGTTTTTTTTTTTTAAGCGAACCACAATTTGGTGATGTACAAATAGGCACAAGATAGAACTAGGTTTCATTACTCTGCATTTTGAATCAGGAACATTAGTACAGGGGAAGGATTCAAGGGCATTCTATAGATCAACTGCAGATGTTGGAGAGCATAAGCTGTACAAGGGAACATTCCATGATCCTCGATCATGGACCAACATGGATGCATCCGTCTCCATAAGTTCTTGCTTCTTTTGGCCCCCCAGATCACGTGTAATCCTAGCTGTTCTTGATCAATGCGACTCCATCATGGGTGCATACGGGTGCGTGTAAGCGTGTTAGTACTAATAAAATGGATTCGATGATGCAGCGTTGGCAGTTGGAGCTTCATTCAGGCCTTTCTGGGGTGACGACTGAGCGATGACTTGACTGTCTTCCGCTCTTAAATAGGTCATTTTTTCTTACAAAATGTATGTATTCAACAATTCAGAGAATCTGAGTAATATGTGAGAAAAATAGGGAAAAGAAGGAGACATCTGAAATTTCAACTCACAAGACAGCTGATTGCTGAACATACGGACGAGCAGTCGACTGTCGAAGCTGAAACTGACGCATGCGTTTGTTGTTGTTTAGTATGGCTGATTTGGTCGTTTCACGCGGTTGCCTGCGTTCGTTGTACATTTCAGCAGGTATAAACTGAGATTCTGAAACTACAGAGCATGTAAACCCTGACGCAAGCTCATATATCCTTGATTTTGAGAATACTCCAGTTCTCAAACAGTCTCAAAGATTTTTATTCCCCCACTTTCGCACTCGACAACAAGCAAGTGTTCAAATCTCGTCTGGGAAAGTGCAGCAATAGGAGCCTATATGGGAAAGGAACATAATATTTAATCAGATCAGATACAGCATGTTGCTGAAAATGAAGAGTCAACCTTTTTAACCTTGCGAAAAGGATCTTTTGCAGCGAGAACAATTTTTTAAAAAAAATCATGTCAACAAGTGAAAACGTCAATGCATGAAAAAACGTGTTTGCTGGTTAATAAAGAAAAAAAAGCAAAATCTTTGAAATTTCTGGCAAATGTTTTCTCTGAATGCAACATCTGCGTGCAACTCCATGTTTTTTTAAAGCAAAAAGGGCAATCAAACGTTCTGTCTTGCCGGTGTGCAAAAAATTTGGCTGGAAACTGACTGTCAAGACTCAGCGCTCACATGTGAAGGCCGTGATAGAGGGGATCAGGTTTTTGAGCTTAAGCTTTCAGGATTTCAAGTTTACTTTCATAAGTAGAAATGTAACAGTGCAGCACATTGGCTAGCTAAGCAGGTCACAGGTGATGTTCAGACTGGGATGTGGCATGTACGTATGCCCAGCGAGCATTGTTAACCTTGTGACCAAAGATTGTAACCCTGATCCTCATTGATGGAATGAAATACCCCAGTCACAAAAAGAAAAAACGTTCTGTCTTGCAGAGAGAGATAGGATAAGGAGGGGTTATGAAAAAGAAAGGAGTAATCCAAGGGTTTGGCACAAACTGGAGCATATCTTGTAAGCAAAGCTACAGGGACCGAAAGCCCATTCACTGAATCAACTGGGCAACAGAAAAGCGAAAGAAAGATACAGGTAATGATGGGCCATTCAGCAGATGAAGGGCAGATAATTCACGGATTGAGCTGTTTATATCATTACATGAGATGGGACACCTACATGCTTTCTTTCTACAAATCTTCAGTTTCAAGTCACCACGATAACTAGAAGGCAGAGTGTCCTCTATTATATTCCTCTGTATGATTAGGCTTGCAGCTTAAAAATATAACCTGACGAACGTAACAAAAAGTACTATGAGGTTGAGATGCCATGCCACAAGTAGTACGTACTACGACTGCAGGCTAACCGGTTCAGAGACAATCATATCTGACAAGAAAAGTATATATATGATGGTGATGAAGGTAAAGGTAATTAATTAATTAATTATTACAAAGAGAGATGGTTAGTCCAGGACTCCAGGTACTTCCCGTTAGGCCCACAGTGCCATCATTATCTCAGAGGCTAAAGGCCGAACCGGGCAAACGAGTTGGGCTTTATTGGTACCGTTTGATTTCAAGGGGCAATAGTGACTCCTAATACCTGAGCCAACAAGTCTCAAGATTATCGAAAATTCTATAGCGTCTTTCTATTGATGAACATGTTATCAACAATGAACAAATAACAGCATTTAAGTCCCAAGCTGAGGATTTAAACCCAGGAGAACAGTTTAATCAACCAAGCTGACACTAAGTAGGTAAGTGTTCTTTTATTTGATTGACAAATAATAACATGTAGATGTAGCTCAAATTTTTCATGTAGAGGACCCCAAGTACTATAAAGAAAGATGCAAGTGTGTGGAAAATGTAAAACGGCATGACGCATTGCTTTCTTTTATTAATCCATTATCAACAAAAAAATCTCGAAAAGCAAAAATTGCTCGGGTATTTTTTTTGTATTAATAACTGGCTCAGGATTTTCTTCTCCGTTTGGGCTGGCCCATAACCTATATGAATACACGATGGTTTTCTCTTTCGAACGACACTAGCCAAAATCTAATGAATACACGTTAACAAGTGCTTGCAGTTAATGAGTCCTTTTTTTTATCACACTTGAGTCTAACTACAACCATTGAAAGACGATTGGAACACAACCGAGAGGACATATACGTGTACAAAAGAACATAAACACAACTATATATAGTTATTTTAAAAAAACACAACTATTATTCAGGCCCAACTCTATGATACTAGGTACTTAGGCCTAACTCTATGATACTAGGTACTTACTGTGCGTCTATATAAACCCAGAAGCAAGAGCAGGACCAAACTGTAAGACCATTAAAAAGGCCTGCAAAACTGAAGGACCTCTTTGTAACACATCCAAGGTCCAGGAAGATGTAAGTAGACAGGGAGCGGTCCGCAAAACTCAAGGATCTATTCGTAACGCTTCGGAAGACTAGGAGGACCTATCTGTAAGTAGATAGGGACCGGCGCGCAAAACTCAAGGATATGTTCGTAACGCTTCGGAAGACTAGGAGGACCTATCTGTAAGTAGATAGGGACTGGCGCGCAAAACTCAAGGATCTGTTTGTAACGCTTCGGAAGACTAGGAGGACCTACTGTAAGCAGGCAGGGACCGGTGCGCAAATTCTCAAAAAATTTGGACCATTTCTCGATTTGTGCGTGTCATCCTTGCGCAGGGGCCATGCTAATCTTCTCTGTATCGTTCCAATTTTATCGGATGTCTCCGAAGAGACAGAGCGGTTGCTGCGCTCACGATTATAAGGTGGTCTCTGCGTTGCTGAGCCCGCGAGGTGGTGCTAAACAACTAACAACGTCCGCGCTGCTGCTCCGGCGCCGCGCCGCGCCCTCTCGCATCGCGTCCGTGGGCTGGATTGTTTCAAGCGGCCCGCTCAGTAGATCCACATGGGCCTCTTTGTTCTTCTGCCTTGCCTCGTGTTTGGGGTTTTCATTTTATTTTGTGACCTTGCATATAAATGCATAATGCACGTAAGAACGCAGGCAGTTAGTTGAAACTGGATTTTGACCGTGCAGTGGTTAACAACACAGAAAGTGCACGCGCCCGCCTGATTTTGACCGTAACAGTCGCTGTTGCTACAACTCTTTGCCTAAATTCAGCCGAGTGAGGTGGTGACTTCAAGCAAATCCCCAATCGGGAAGAGATGAAAATCACTCAGAACATGTGCTCTGATGTTCCAATTTTTGCAAGGTGCACATGAGACTCCTGCTTCCTTTTTTTTCTTCACACGAGACTCCTGCTTCATTTTTTCTTCACGCTGTGCGCACACGTGGCGGACCATGTGCTTCATGTGTTGCACGTATATGGCACCATGAGGCCACACATGACCATATCCTCCCACGTCATATGCTATGATGTACTAGGCGGTAGTGTCCTACATAACATACTTTGGATGGTATCTAAGATGCAAATATAGTTTATACATCCAAGCTCCATACTCCCCGAGGTTCGATTTCGGTTTGGTTCGGTTCGATTCTCACCTTCTCTTCGTGTGCACAATTACTACTTGCTAATTGAGTACATATGTGAGTATGCATACATCCTCGGTCTTCTCTAAAATGATACTCACATTTCATATGAGAAAAAGTAAATATATATATATATAAACTTTTGTTAACAATTATTCAAATTATATACAAGTTTAGGATATAAAAAATTGTATCAGTAGACTTTAAAGTGCCTATGTGATGATATTGATTTTCTATCAAATAATGATAGTGTATACAGTATACAAAACTTAATTTTAATTAAAACCTATTACGATTAATTGACTTCTGATGATGACCAAAATGTGGAGGGAGTATAGTAGTAGCCTAGTAGTGGTAGCTATGTGACGTATGCTGAGCCATACTGTAGTGCTGTATTATCTTTGCTTTGGCTGATTGGGATTAATGGAGTTGGGGTTGTAGGTTGACCGGAAAGGTGGCAGTGATCACCGGCGGTGCGAGCGGCATCGGGAAGGCCACTGCCACCGAATTCGTCAGGAACGGGGCGAGGGTCACCATCGCCGACGTCCAGGACGACCTCGGCCGCGCCGTCGCGGCGGAGCTGGGCGCCGACGCCGCGCGCTACGCCCGCTGCGACGTCACGGACGAGGCGCAGGTCGCGGCGGCCGTCGACCTCGCCGTCCAGCTCCATGGCCGGCTCGACGTGATGTTCAACAACGCCGGCATCAGCGGCGACATGGTGCCGCCTCCGCTGGGCGCCATGGACCTAGGCGACTTCGACCGCGTCATGGCCGTCAACGCCCGGGGCGTGCTGGCCGGCGTGAAGCACGCGGCGCGCGTCATGGTCCCGCGCCGCGCCGGCAGCATCATCTGCACGGCCTGCACCGCCTCCGTGCTGGGCAGCGTGGGACCGCCCGCGTACAGCGTCTCCAAGGCGGCGGTCCTCGGCCTGGTGCGCGCCGTGGCCGCCGAGGTGGGGCGCTCCGGGGTGCGCGTCAACGCCATCTCCCCGCACGCCATCCCGACGCCGCTGGCGATGGCGGTCGCGGCGCAGTGGTTCCCCGAGAGGAGCGTCGAGGAGCACCGGCGGATCTTCGAGAGGGAGATGAACGAGACGGTGGGGCCCGTGCTGGAGGCGGAGGACGTCGCCAGGGCGGCGCTGTATCTGGCGTCCGACGAGGCCAAGTACGTGAACGGGCACAATCTGGTCGTCGACGGTGGGTACACAGTGAACAAAGCGAGGCCAAGTTGTTGAGGAGTGTTTCACTGTTTCATGCATCAGTTGACTGCCTAGGGCCTACTACCAATAACGAAGCACCCTGTCGGACATACTATCCTAACTATATGGTGTTTGTGTTCAACTCAAAAACATACTTTTGTGTATAGTGTTTGTGTTCAACTCAAAAACATACTTTTGTGAGTGGTGTTTGTGTTCAACTCAAAAACATAGTACTCTTGTGCCACGAATTTGGACATCATCTACCACTCATGAAAGCAAGTATTCAACTTGCTTGTTTCAACTTCCTCCAAATCTCAACTTGTTTGACCAGCCATAACATTTATTAAATACGAAAGATGTGGAACATGAAATAGACTGAACAAACACCATAATCTCAGCACTACTGCTCAGTGTCCAAGTGGCGGCATGTTGGGCACCTTCCCCACGGTGAAGCCGCCGTCAACGACGAGGTTGTGGCCATTCACATACTTGGACTCATCGGACGCCAGGTACAGCGCCGCCCTCGCCACGTCCTCCACTTCAAGCACGGGGCCGTCCATCTCGTTCATCTCCTTCTCCACGATCCGCCTGCGCTCCTCGGCGGCGACCCCGGGGAACCACTCGGCCATGGCGCCCATGACGAGCGGCGTGGGGATGTAGTTGGGCGAGATGGCGTTGACCCGACGCCGGAGCGCGCGAGCTCCCCGGCGACGGCGCGCACGAGGCCCAACACGGCGGCCTTGGAGACGCTGTAGGGCGGGAACGCGACGCCGCCCAGCACCCCAGCGGTGCTGGCGGTGCAAATGACGCTCCCCCGCGCGGCGGGGCACCATGACGCGCGCCGCGTACTTGACGGCCGCCACCGTCGCGCGGGCGTTGACCGCCATGACGCGGTCGAAGTTGGCGAGGTCCAGCTCGGCCACGTGAACGGGCGCCAGGCTGCCGCTGACCCCGGCGTTGCTGAACATCACGTCGAGGCGGAACCGGGCAAACGAGTTGGGCTTTATGGTACCGTTCGATTTCAGGCTGGGGCATATATATATATCTGCGGGCCGGGACCGGGCCCGGGCCCTTTCCTTTCGCTGCGTTCTCCTTCTCTTCTCCACGTGCGACGCGGGGCGGCGACGGGTGACAAAGAGGAAGGCGGCGACTGGCGAGCGCGTCGGAGGCCGCCGCGGCGACGAATCCCGAGAGGAAACAGGCAATGGCTTCGTTGGAGGAGGAGGGTAATAGGAAGATCCTGAAGCTAGAATCGGAGGAGGATCGTAAGATTCTGATGAAGGTCAAGTCGGAGGAGGGAAAGATCCTCAAGCTCAAGAAGGAGTATATGGAGGCGAGCCAGGCGGGAGCGGACACCATGGTTCCCGCGGTGGGGGCGGCCCAGCCGCAGCCGGCCGGGAAGAAGACGAAGAAGGTGCTGGTCAAGAGGTTGATGACGATAACCATCGACTTTACCAGGGCAATGGCCGCACATCCCTGCCCGACCAGGAACCTCACTGAAGACCAGCTGGCCAAGCGTCCCAAGAGTTTCCAAGAGACCTACCGCCAAGATATCCTTGTCAGGAACACAAGGCTCGCCTACCTGGAGGCCCTCATCGACCAGCAAGAAAAATTTGGCTGTGCGGTGGATGAATCGGAGGTCGAGGTCACCGACGATGAAGGCGATGACAGAGAATTTGGCTCACGTGGTGGACGAATCGGAGACCGAGGTCAACGACGAGGACGAAGTAGACGACGGCACGGTGGAGAACTAGTAGCTAATTGAAGGCAGCAATAAATAACCAAATAAAGGGCTCAAGGAGCCTGTTTGTAGTAGGAACCGTGTCTCATCCGTGATAATCTTGGGGTAATCGTCTCGTTTCGTATTTGCTTCTATATACTGGTGATTTTCCTATATGTTACAATTCAATATTCATTACCATTAGTAGTCCCTATTTTTCAATTTTGTCAGAAAAAACGTTTCAAGGATGCATCCAGCGACTCGATCCGTTCTTCATCCAGCGACTCTGCATCTTGTGTTGCGGCTGTAGCTTATTACATTGTTTCTGCAGTCATGATTTTTTTTTGAGAGAACAATATTTTTTTCCTTGTGTTAGGAGTATGCAGTTTATCTATACTCAGTTGTTGAATATGAACGACAAAATGGCCGTACAAATCGCTTCTTTTCGTTGCAAAAGTTACTCGAATGGATCGAAAATGCCGAACTGACTAGACTAGTTGGGCTTATATTTAGGCAGGCCTAACCTCTTGGCCCATTTATTTGCATCCGTCTGGGTTTGCCCGGCCTGCTGCGGGGCATATCTGCTGCATGCGTCTCTCCTTTCTTGCGTTCACTTCCATTCTCTAGAGTCTAGAGCTCCGTCCGTTTCGAGAGGGGGAGGTTAGGGTTCGGTCGTGTGAGATGGGGATCCGTCTCCGTAACCTCAAGAGGAAGGCGGCGAGAGCGTCGTCGGAGGCCGGTGACTCTAGCCTCAAGAGGAAACAGGCGATCGCGCCGGAGTCGGAGGAGGATAAGATCCTCAAGCTCAAGTCGGAGGAGGGTAAGATCCTGAAGCTCAAGAAGGAGGCTATGGCGGCGAACGAGGAGATGAGCGAGGCCACAAGGGCGGAGCTTTCCCCTTACATGCCTACGGTGAAGGTGGCCGAGCCTGAACCGGCCGTGACGAAGAAGAGGACCAAGAAGGTGCTCGTCAAGAGGTTGGTGGCGGAGGAGGAGATCGAATTTCTGTTGGCGATGCCCTGCCCTATTGCTGCTAATCGGCTGAGTGAAGAACAGCTGAGCGAGCATCCCAAGAGATTCCAAGACTGGTACCACGAAGAAATGAACATCGCTAAGAAATTGCGTGACTACCATCAGGGCCTCATCGACCAGTACGCGGAATACGGCTACGCGGTGGACGAATCTGAGACTGAGGTCACCGACGACGAAGATGAAGACGACGACAACTAGCTAGTTGAAGGCTGCAGCAATACCTGCAAGATCTTGTCAATTTTATTTCTCATGAAAATAGCTCCCTAGTAGTCTCGTCCCTCATTCAAGTTGCAGCCGCGTCATGTTCGCGCGGTGTAATAATCCACACATCTACCCCTTAGCTGTCTGCTCATTCCTATTATATATATGTTATTTACCATCCTGATGTAGTACCATGGCCTTGCATGCTACTGCTGATTATTATTCTCATGCTACGCTATCAATAAAAAGAATGTGTTTTGTACTCGTGAACAACAATTGTTGGTACTATATGTTCTGTTTGTTTCATGCTGTTTGTCAATTGTGTCGGCACCGGTCAATTCTCTGTTCTCTTAGCCATCATGTTAATCAGTTTGGTTTCATACGAGTGAGTTATCCATTGCTCCATCGCCAAAGCACAATTTTCTTGTGTTTTGTGTATAAACCATTTGTTGCATTGATTCTGCGGACTGTACTATCATGATTATTGATCTGACATTACCCGTAGTAATTTGTATGTGGTATACAAACAATCACTGATGACATTATTCTATTGCTACATTTTTTTTCAAAAATTTTAAGGCTGTACTATTAGCGACCCCGTTCCTCATTCAGAACTTATCGACGACTCCGTTCCTCATTCATAATCTCTATGAAACCTTTCAAAGCATAGTACTGATATCTGCATCGATCTCGTTTTTCTTAGAGATATGAGTAGTCAGAAAAAAAAAAAAAGTAGTCAGTTATCAGCAGCCCGCGGTCCCCACATACTGATACTATTATTGGGACTCATGAGTTCACAGTATAATGTATGGTCTCCACTTATTTATTTTATTCGTCGCAAAAAAAAAACTTATTTATTTTATGATACTCTCATCTTATTTGTTTTTCACTGGAGATCTAGAAGTGCTTGCATCTTCGTACTAAAAAAATGGCAGAGAAAGACAGGTTTTGTAAATGGAACCGTGATAGAATTAAACTGTGGCTGCGTATTTTATGGTGTCATCGTGGACGAAATTTATGTATCAAAATATCTTTTACGAATTGAAACCATGCAGATTGTTGTCCTTTGTTACGTTATGTATGATTTTTTTTTTTAGATACATATATCTGCTAATCTCTTCGTCTTAAAAATTTATTTAAGAGTAAAATTTTCTTAAAATTAGTTAAGTTGTTTAAAAACAGTATTAGTTTATTATAAAGGGTGAGTTTTCTGTACTCCCGGGAGTAGTTACTCTCACCATAGTATCCCAACAGAGGCCGGCCAATTAACCATCGCTAATGGGTTTTGACGGGATCCAATAACAACGCAACTAACAGTAGCGCATGCCCGCATGTTCGTTGCATCTGCATGCCGTAGCACCCGTCCGCATTTTACCGATGTTATTGGTTTTGCGTGAATAAAGTATGGACACATACTTTAAAAAAAATTAAGTATATTTGTATACATACAAATCAACAAAAAAAAACGTATATATCTGCCTGAATAAAGTATGTGTGCATACTTAATTGGAAAATTGAATATATTTGCATACTCACAGTTACAGTTGAGTATTATATGCATATACTCGTATTATTTTAGAGAATTGAGCACGTACGTACATGTTTTCAGGGATCAAACCATACTTCTTTATCGAGTATGAGGCCATACTACCTCTGTATCGAGTATGAGGACGTACATCTTTATTTTGAGTATGAAAGCGTACGTGCATATTAAAAAACTAGTATGAACTAGTACTTTTGCTAAAAAAAATCAGAGAAATATATAGGTGCACATATTCATATCGGTATCAGTGTATACGAAAACGGCGTATGTGTATTCAAGGTCCATATACTTAAACAAAGCTAGTATGCATACGCGCCCGCGAGGCCGCTGACGAACGTCTGCTCAGGGTGCTCGCCGGCCGCCGACGAACGTCTGCAAGGCATGCTCGCCGATGAGAGATTGAGAGATGTGATTGTTGCCAAATCAGATCAGACTAGAACAGCGCGCGGTGTTACCGCGCTTGGAATGTGCCCGTATATTTTAATTTAATGAAATGACAATTGTGCGTCAATTAAAAGCTCAGTAGCAGTTGGGCTTCTGTTTTTTTAGTTTCTTTTTTTGTTTTGTTTTCTTTCTTTTTTTGAAACAAGGAAGAAATGGACGGTCCTTGGGCTTCTGTTTTTTTAGTTTCTTTTTTTGTTTTGTTTTCTTTCTTTTTTTGAAACAAGGAAGAAATGGACGGTCCTTTTCGTAATTTAAATTATCGGTATGTACGGTCTTTTTCATAATTTAACTTTTCAGTATATACTGTCCTCGATGTTTGTTCTATAAAATAACCAAAGACGTACTGTTGGTTAATTTAGAAAAAAATTAAGGAGATTTTTTCTTTGTGAATTGTTTAATATGTGATACAATAAAATTGGCGTCGAGTTAAATAACAATGCACTTGTAAGACTATCAAAACTTATATGTACGACTATTTAGTTATGTTCAAACATCAACTTTAATATAACAAATAATATGCGTCATGTGAACTGTTTGAAACCTTTTTATTTTGTAGCTAATGGCATTATATAATTTTTATTATTGTTGATGTTATATGAATTTAAGTTTTAATATGTATATTCATATTAATTTTAAGTTCTTTAATGATTCATGTATTGGTGATTTTTTTAAAAAATTCAAACTATTTATTTTTAAATATTATTTAGTTTTGTTGATTTTTAGTATATTCAATTGCTTGGAATACATTTACGTACTAACAAAGCACAAAGAGCATGAGTGAATAGAAATCAAAGTGTTCGATCTTGGCTGTGTACCGCTATTATAAATATTTTATATATTAAAGTGGCTCGCCTGTGAGAAGGTATATTCCCTCTATTCAAAAAGAAAATATAGTTCTTGTTCTTCGATTGACTAAAGTTATATTTAAAAGTATTAACATTCATAAATACGGTTACATTAATCTAAATTCATTGAGTTTTACCATTATATTTTTTCGTTGTATTGAACATATATTAATTAGAATAGTTTACAAAAAAACAGTCGAATGGTTGTTGTCATTCACTCAAATAAAAGATACAAAGACCAAAAAATAATTTAGCTAATTGAATTGCTTGAGTCGGACACAATTGGTAGCTCATGGATTTTTATTACTGCTCTAGTTTCGACGTGCTAATGATGCACAAAGAGTATGCGTTAAATAAAAAAGTACATGTAAGATGGTCTAAAACTTGTATGTACGACTATCTAGTAATGTTCAAAACATCAACTTTAATGTATCGAATAATATGTGTCATTTAAACTATTTGAAATCTTTCTATTTTGTGCTCAATGACATTATATAATTTTTATTCTTACTAATGTTATATGATTTTAATTTTTAATCTGTCTATTCATATTAATTTTAAGTTAAATATATGTTAGTTTTAAAAAACGTAAGAGGATCGTAATCATATTAATTGTAGGTTAGTGTCATGCCATCTATATTATAATTGAAGAAGATGGCTATTTGTATTTATAATAATCATAAAAAATTACGAAAAAAATAAATTGAATATGTAGGGTTTTATTTTAAAAGATTTTTGGTGGAAGAATTATGAGATTCGTAGTTAGGATAGATGAAATATAAACTTCTTATGTTTATTGGTAAAACGCGAATGAGAAGTATTTACAAATTATTCTGAATTTTTGGATGATGAAAAGAGGTTGAAAATATTGTGGTAGGCTCTAGTGTGGTTATAGATTATTCAGGTTTTTTCTAGAAATTTTCTGAAAAGGAAAAAGGCTTATTTTATCTTTTGGGTACCTTTCTCATGTACGCGCAGCAATTTTCATTCGTGCTGATGTGTGAACAGTAAAAGCCTCAGATAAACAGTGATAAACAGTGCAGGTGAAAGTGACTTTTCCCGTGATTTGATCCGTTCGATCGCGATCCGACGGCCGATATTTTTTTCGATGACGTGGCCCGCCTGTCTTCTCAGGAACGCGACGGCGTTTCAGTATTGTAAAGATGAGAGGAACGCCATCACTGGAGCAGAAGAATTGATGAAGCGGAAGTGAGATAACAAGAAGATGGAATCAACCATCTCCCGATCTGCAGGCTACGACTATGACGAGAACAGGATTAGAGATAAACAAATTGATCATATTAGTCCGATTCAAACTACTGTAGCTAGATTGCATCAATGAACAGCGTTACCAACATGTCAGATCGAAGAACAGCACCGTGGCCGGCGGCAGCCTATTGGAGCGAGCAAAGCCGCCGCGCCGCCGCACAACATTGCGGCCCCATACGGATCGCCAGGATGAGATAAAAAGGGACCGGCGAATATTTAAGTACAGAAATATAGGATCGTTAGTTTTTATAACGGGTTTTTTTCTAAACCCGGTATCCATTTAGCCGGATGACTTCAGGTCACGGGCGTAAGTAGGCCGATGGAGTATGATAAGAGGAGGGGAGTAACTACTCCTAGGGAGTACGAAAAATTTACCCTATTATAAAAATATATATTGTACAATTAATTGATGATACTTATTGGGTATCATATAAATTGGTACTTTTTTATATAGCTTTGTTCAAATTTAAATTTATTTGACTATTTTTTATAATAAAAATTATTTGACTCTTGATAAGTTATGGTACGGAGGAAGTTTTGTGAGGATCAAACAAACACCGTTCATCTCATTTACTTCGCATCACGGCCAAAAAAAAAAGAAAAGGAAACGTTTTCCCCAAGTCCAGTTGCTTCCCGTTAGGCCCAAGGTGTTATTTTTTCAGAGCTAAAAGGCCGAACCGGGTAAACGAGTTGGCCTCATGGTCAGGCTTGGCCCATTTGCATCCGTGTTGCCCGGCTGCAGGTGATATCCTACGGACCCGAGCTCTCCGCCGGCCTGACGTCCGATCCGAGAGGAGGGGTGGTTAGGGTTCTGCCACGTGCGATGGGGGCGATCGCGTGCTATTGGGAGACGTCGCAAGAGTAAGGCGGCGAGCGCGTCGGCGTCGGAAGAGGGTAAGATCCTGAAGCACGAATCGGATCGGAGGAGGAGGGTAATAAGATCCTGAAGCTCGAATCACTGATGCGATTGAATCACAAGATTGTCGAGATTCCTAATCCCTCTATTTTTTACACCGCAACCCACGTCGAGTACTACTCACAAGTTTTCTGTTTCTGTATGTTTGTTTCATGTCGTTAGTCAATTGTATTGGCACCTGTCAGTTCTCATCAGTTCTTCCTTCTTAGCCATCATGTTAATCAATTCGGCTTCAGACTTGTAAAATTACCGGTCATTAATCACACCACCTCCATGACCGCGCCGACTCTTTAAATCATCCTTGTTCATCTTCCTTCATTATTTTGTATTCGTTTTTGTTGCCTAGAGGTCAGATTGAGTTGAGATGTGAAATGAGGAATCTTTTCCCTTAGTGCGATAGGCAGATGCTGCTTTGAGATGTGTCATACATTAATAGAAAGTAGATGATTCTATAATGAGGGTTGTAGACAAACGTATTCAAAGCTAACAAACGCTACCGCTATGTAAAATTTGAATAACCACATCATGTAGCAACAAACTTGTAGAAACCTAATTGAATATAAGCACACAATAGTTAGTCTCCCACATTCTCACCAATTGTGTCCAACAAGACAAGTTTCCCACTACTCATAACAAAGAGTTCAACTTTATTCCGATCACCAATGTTATCTCCATAACCATGATTGACACTTCCAAACAGAATGGATGGTTGCAAGATTTCTTCGATTCGATAATAAGGATCTGCGGTGATCATCTTAAAAGTTTAAAAACCTGCTTGAGTGACAAAATGGCCGTTCGTCCAAAGCATAGCTGGTACTGATATCTGCTCTCAGCCTACTCGTTTTTCAGAGAGATGAGCCGTCAGTAATCAGCAGCCGGTCCCCATATAAAATGCAGAACAAACAAATAAAAAGATGCCAATGATGGTTCGTAGAAGAAGGCCATCAGATCATTCAGAGTTTCGGACCAATACGTACAGAGTCACTGTACTGATGACATTCCTGTCGCACATCGATCGGGTCATGGTGAGGCCGATGCTGCTGCTGTGCTACGAACTGGCCTGCTAGAAATGGCGGGGCCGTTTGTTTTCTCGTGTGCCGACGTGCACCGCCCAGGGGAGCTCCGTGGCCCGCGGCCGTGGTGGAGGCGCGACCTTGCGACGGGTCATGCATCGCCGGTCGCCGCAATCGGAGACGTACGGCGGCACGCTCGGGGATCCCCATCGGCGGCTGCCATCAGTCATCGCGCACGTCAACAAGCGGGAGACACGGATCGGTACACAAGCTGCAGCCGCCTGCCATGCTTGTTTGGTCGCCATGTCATCACTTCATGAGTCATCAACATGGCGTCGTGCTCGTGTTGCCTCACCCATGACATCGATCTCACGGTCTCGATCGCCTTGCATTGCTGAACACGGGACGGCATTGCCTCCTCACGACACGATCATGCCTGCCTGTCGTACCGTGCAATGCATATGTTCATCGCTGATCCATACAGACCACATGGAGCCCTGCGCACAAGCAGTTCTGTGAGATGTACCTTCCCCTCAACGCTCGAAACAAGAGTCATGGACAGGGGCTCGGATTGACCTACGAAGCCGGACAGGAACAACTTTGCTGAAATGGGTATTAGAATGCATGCTCGTGCTGGTGTGGCAACACAGAGAGAGAGATGTCTATTACTAATTGCGACACCCTTGAAAGAAGGAACATGAACATCCAGCTTGTGCGTCTTGCAGAACAGCACAAGGCATATGATGGAGCTTCATAGTTGTCTGTATCACGTGCAGCGTTGAAGCCTCAGCAACAGCAATATATCCACAACTTCACATCTAGTCTAGACATAAAAAAAATTGTGCTATCAAATATCTGGCGGCCGCTACATCAGTGTTTGGGCGTCATCATTCATATACACAGGACTACAGTTTTAATTCAATTTATCCATCATCATACAACACTAGTGAAGTTGCGGCGTCCGCTACATCAGTGTTGGCTTGTAGAATGGCTTTGAGCACCTTCTAACCTGCACCATAGAATATATACATAGATATAGATCATGACATGTCCAAATGTAAATAAAACCATGGTGAAGTGTTGGAAATATATATAACCACTAATTCTCACCGTTTGCTACAACCGTACCTCATGCAGCACATTATCTCAAGAAACAACACACTGTTAGCAGTTTCAAGTATCCAACAATTCCATCGCATAAACAGAAGATATATTTCACCTATATTTACAGAAAGTGAAACAAACTAAAATCTATTATACTCCCTGCTGTAACTTTTCATCAAAATGAAAACACGCATTTCTTTGACCTATTACATCATACATAACAGGGGCAGAAAACACATTCAGACGGAGGCAGAAAACACATTCAGACAGAGCAGGGATAACTGAACCATATTTCATTATATTGCAATGTAAAACATAATACATGTATTGAGATTGAACTATAGATCCTTGTTGAGATTAACTTTTCTAAATGACCCCAACTTTTCTATTGGATCACAAAACTGAACCGACAAAACTTCCTTGATTAATCCTCTTGGCAGTTCACAAGCCCACCAGGTATTTGTTTTACTGTGATGGTGTCAGAAGGATATTCAGTGTAGCTGTTAACAATTCCCTGCGTCGCCTCTGGAGTCTTGGCATTACCTTTGAGGCACAGAATTCAAAACCGCGACCCAGGTCAGGTTTTGCTCTTTATTCCGTTTTGTTGTGGAAAAAAGAATTTCAATTCCGACGGAGTTCCACCATTTGTAACTATATGGAAGCTGAAAGTCATTGGGAACAGTTATGCCAAAGTGGACAAGGTTGTTCGCGCCATCTACTTCCTTCAGCTAAAGCAAAGGTCCATGCCCAGTAGGAAAATGACTAGGATGAACACCACGTTTTGGCCTTTCATTACCATACCGTCTCATTTCAACTGGACCCCAACCAAGAATACCTGCAGAACTACTAGATTCCTGCAACCTACTTCCATTTGTCATAACTGGAGGTTGATACAAAGGCTGCGTGTCAAATTGATTATCTGGGTCAGCTCTCCGTCGACGCTTCCAGGCTTCAGAACTTCCAGAACTCTCATTATTATGGAAAGACTCAGAATTGTACTGGAGAGACCTAGTTGGCCTTTGGTTTCTCGAAGGATGAAGTTGATTTGAGTTACCTCCCTTATTGGGGGGAATGGATGCGAAATTGCCACCATGAGACGGGCCAACTCCACCTTCCAGTTGGTCTTGACTAAGTTTCAAATAGAGGTCATGCAGCTGCTCCCCAGACATATTTGAAAAGGTGGCAACATAATTCCATAACCTCATGGTCATGCCTGCAATCAATACAATAATTTAGACAGGATCTTTCAAGTGATCTAACTATATGCCAATCAAAATTGTGTGCACAATGTTAAGACAGAGAGTCTAATCCCGAGACTAATTTTGGAGAAGGAAACATATATACTTACGGGATTGCCTATAAGATTCACTGTGTTGCCGGACAACTTCTCCAATTTTGTCCCCAATTACGAGGAGATACTTGCGAATTCTTGAAAGAACCTAATAAAGACAGTAAATTAAGGTAAGATTCGTGTGGAAGAGCAGTCTGAGAACATATTGTCCACAGAAATAGCAGATACCTTTTCCTTTGGGAGGTTTACACTTGTATTCTGCAGCCTATCCAGGCGCTTCAAAGTATCCTGCTCCTCGTCTAAAACTTCAGAGCACCATTCAAGCCACTTCTCCTCTTTGTCCAGACGATACTTGGTCTCTGCCTCCGATTCAGAAATTTCACCTTCTTCTCTTGCTTCAGCTTCCACTATTACCTTGCGCTTCTGAATGTCATCTTTGTTCAGCTTATTATCCTCTTTTTCTAGAACATCCTTTTGTCGGCCCCTCATTGATCGAGCTCCACTATTACTGTCGTTATTGACTGTCTGGCGGGCATTTCCTTTGACTTTTGAGCTCTTACCGCTAAACTTAGCATATTCCTTGACAAATACAACTTGTCAGCATAAAAAAAAGGTAAAGTATGCAGAATATGCAATTGTTGTAGTAAACAAAGGCTGAAAAGTTCAAGGATAAACATTCATTATCCTTTTTTTAAATAAACTCAAACATCTTGAAGCAACTAAAACATGTGCAGCAAACAAATAAACAAATCTTTTTCTTGATTGTCATATTCACTACAGCATTACAGATGCATCATTATAAAATAGTTGGATTAGAAAAAATAGGATAATTCATTTAAACAAGCCTTACAATCTCAAGGTAACACCAAAACACTATAGTCTATTTGATCAGGACATTACAATCTCAAGGTAACACCTATGAGGCATTCAGGATTGCAATTCAATAACTATTCAAAACCTGAACTCAATGAATGATCAGGACATGATAGAAGGCTTCAATTATTAGTAGTCCATAAATTAGATAATCACACACTTGAAACAAAGAAAAGAACATTGTCCAGAAAGTAAACTGATCCCATGTACATTTAAAAATAAACTGGAGGTGAACCTCTGATACAAAACAGGTACCTTTTGCAGGAGAGCACTAGCGCGGTTATCCAAGTTTGGAGCGCGTGGTAAAAATGTCTCTCTCTCACCAAGTGTTGCTGGTGCAATTTTTGTTGTCAGGCCAAGCTTTGGATCCAACCGTATTTTCTCCCAATTCCCGTAGCCATACCAATGAATTCCAACCATCAATCTAGCATCATCAGCTACGACCATACAAGAAACAAACTATAAGCTCCCAATGTTTTATAGAATGTCTAAGCAACTAGGGTTGAAATGCAATTACTTTCAGTCCATCCACAGCTTGCTGACCACTGAGGCTTTTTATAAGGTAGCTGGATGCGGTATTGCTTGATTGGATCTTTGTAACGTGCAATTCGCTTTGCCAAGAACTGAAGCTCTTCAACACGAGATAGCAATTCGTGGGCCTTCACAGCTACACCAAAAAAATCCAAAACTGTGCCCTATATTGTAGCGTACAAGTGAACTTAATGAAGGTAATGTCACCAAATACTCCTTACAGTTAAAGAAAAGTAGAGTTGTTACCTTGGTATCTGTATTCTCTTTAACCGCTTCCTGACAACCATCAATCAGCAAATCAAATAGCTCTATTTGCGCTTCATGTGGTGCTTTCGCAAGTACACCACCAACATCATCCACAATTAAGTCAATCTGGGTTGCATTTCCAAATTTTTTGACCTAAAAAATTTCATATACCAGGGTAAGAGTACATCAACACACATTACTTCACAAACAATGTCAGATGAAGTGCAACCAAATAAGACTAACTAATCCCATAGAAAAACTTTCCATGAAAAAACTTGCAAAATTGACTAGCAATTACGTGCCAATAGAATTGGACTAATAGAATTACTTGTTTTATAATCATCATAATGCAGAGTATCACAATATCCATAAAGGCATCAACTCAAAGTAAAGGAGACGATGCAATGACATATTGATAGCATGCTTCCAGGTACTTGTATATACAAATAAAAATCGATTGTGAGAAGTACATGATTAGACTGAAAAGACAAAAAACAATAGATAGATACAACGTGCATATTACCGCTCGTACAAAACGAGAAGCGTCCTTCTTTGGAACATTACCAAAAGACCACTCTCGTACTTGAGCTACTGCTCCATCAACCATTGGTAATGAATTAACTGTTTCCACAGTTCTGCCAGAACGCCTCCTGGGCTTTTCTTGTGCTTCAACTGCCCGTCTTTTCCTGTTGTTATTTTTGTCGAGCTGGGGTTCTTCAACATAGCTCTTTTTATTTCGAGCAGCACGAGGCGCCAAAGTTTCCTGAAGAATATCAGTCATCACTATCTGATAATGTTTTCAGGAAGAAATTACTAAAGCAGGTTATAATAACTGAGAAAACTAGCTAGCCAATCAATACGACAATACCTGAACCATATCTGCAGGATCTGGCTGTATTAGCCTACTCCAGAATGTTGCATCATCTTCGCCACTGGAAAAGTTTGCGACCTACCAAAAATATGAAGAACAATAAATGTGAATACAGAATAGTTCCTGCTCAGCATCAGTAATTTGGGTATAGCATACACATCACATACCTTGAAAGCACTAAGAAGCTCATTTCCTTCCTCCCCTTCACCACCCTTTGTCTCGACTTTCTCAGCTCTCTCAAGAATTTCATCAATGTCCAAACTTTCAAGGTTCCTCTTTGTCTCTTCATCAGTCTTGTCTTCTTTGAACAATTCCTCTGCACCGAACCTCAAGATAGCCGAAAGTTCGTTCTGCCAAGTGATGCAGCTTCCATCAGAATAGTAAAACAGCGTAAAGAGAAATAGGGAGGGAACAAGAAAATACAGTATGCATCTTTTTTTTCTTCTCACAAGATTATCATATCCTGATAGAAGGTGAAAGGAACAGGCAAATGCATTTAACTTCTAAACTGAACAAAATTAATATAATAATAGACACTTCAATTTTCAGCATTTGATAAGCTGTACGGAAATTTATTTAAGCAATATGTTACAACTTGTTTCAACCAGAAGCTACATTCAATGGCCGCCCCATAATGAATTTACAGTGTGTTGTTCGGTGTCAGGAAACTTTGAAGTTCCCATGTCAGATAGAACACAACTCACTAATGAATACTGAATCTTGTAAACCACCCAATACAAAGCATGTAGGGTAATCCATGCCAAAAAGTTAGCCTAAAACAAGAGAACAAGATAGTCAAAACCAAAACCTACCTTGTCAAATATAGAGCCACCCTTTTTGGATTCTTTCTTCTCAAGCCTACCCTCAGCATTTAGCTTCTGAATAACCAAGTGATCAAGAACCTAAAATAGGAAAACATAGGTAAGAAGCACAGTTCAATAATCCTACTAAAGAATACATGAACTAAGCAGTTTGACAACCATCTTTTTCTTTGCACGTTCCAAAATATCCTCTTCAACACTTTTGCATGTGACAAAGCGGTAGATATTAACAGTCTCCTGTTGGCCAATCCTATGTGCCCTACTCATGGCCTAGCAAGAAATGAGCCAAACATAGGAAATATAAGTAAATATTTATAAGTTAAACACACACACACGCACACACACTCACTTCAGAAGAGAGGGAGGGAGGGGGAGAGAGAGAGGAGGGAAGAACCTGCAGATCATTTTGCGGATTCCAATCTGAATCAAAAATAATCACTGTATCTGCAGTTGCAAGATTGATACCGAGTCCTCCGGCACGCGTGGATAAAAGAAAACAGAAGTCATCACTTCCAGGAGCATTAAAATGTTCCATGGCTTGATGACGAAGATCTGCTCTGGTACTACCATCAAGCCTCTGAAACTGAAATCCCCGAAGAGAGAGGTATTCTGCAAGGATGTCCAACATCTTAACCATCTGCAAGGAATCAAGAATAAACCACATGAGGTGCAGATGCTTTAAAAAAAAATTTTGCTTTCCCAATATATTGATGTTAGCACAATAAGAAAATAGTTCTGTAACGTTTTGACTTTGAAGCAAGACACAGCCAAGATTCACTAAAAAAAGCGATCTATCTACTCAATAACAAAAAAAAAAAGTGCAGAAATAGAAAAGAATCAGCACGGTGAAATAAGTAGAAAATTTTTCCATTAACGGCCGACAAATTTCATTATCATGAAGAAACGAAATTTGATTACAATGTTTAAGTTGGGCCAACAGAGTTACCAAGTAAAAAAAAAAATAAGCAAGTGCCTGAGCCTCTGAACATGAAGAGTTCATTCAGCTAGGCAAACACCAAACAAATTCATTGCTTTGGTTTCCAAATGCCTGTCATTTAGAAATAACTAAAGTTCATTCAAGCAGTTTTATTCGGTTTCCAACTCTTGTTGTTTTGAAATATTTTCCAACAAGTGTCCGTCTGAATGCCTCAATGACATGTCATAAAATCATCGTACAGTGAAAAAAGCTACTTTTTAAAATGAAGAAAATGTGTCAAAATCAATTTTCTTTCAGTTTTCCAAAAAAATTTGGTTACTATATCATGATGCTGACCTATATTCTGGCAACCAGCTGCCCCTAACTTAAGTTTTCGGCTCTACCACTAGCAAAGCTCAAAACACTCCCAGATGTGCATTCAGCAGGTCGACATCCATGTAACACTCATTTCTTTGCTTTCACTCTTAGGGCACCCATAGTGCTGGTTTGAACCAAAAGCAAACCGCACTGAAGGGCCCTCCAGAATTGGTTTGGTTCGATGCCTCTAGATGTCTAGAGTTGTGCTCAGTTCGTGGGATCGCAGCAGAGAAAATAAAGAAAATCAAGATTACCACTATCTAAATTTTAAATAACCACATCATGTGAGATAAACAGGTAGATACAAACCTGAGAGAATATAAGCACACGATGGTTAGTCTCCCGCAGTCTCACCAATAGTTTGTCCAACAAGACAAGTTTCCCACTACTCATAACAATGCGTTCAACTTTATTCCGATCACCAATGCTATCTCCACCATAACCGTGATCGGCACTTTCAAACAAGAATGGATGGTTGCAGCATTTCTTTAATTCAACAACAATGTTCAGAAGTGATACCTACATATTCCATGACCAAGTCAGTCACATAAAACATGATAGCAAAATTAGGTGTTCTGTTAGTTTGCCTTGAATTTGTAAACCAGCTATGCCTTAAGAATAATTGTTGCCAAACACACTAAATATTTGTTTGGAATTAGTAGATAAGAACATAATAAGTTATAAACAATCAATCCTTTGTGAGAGCAGATTTGCGGCCAAGTGTTGCCTAGTGGCCTTGCCCATGCTCCAGTTTGATAAGTAATTCACAGCCAGGTGAGAAATGGCTTGAGCTGAAAAATTACTTGAACTAGCCATGGTAGGTCAGAAAGAATAGTAACACTTCCAATCAAGATAATCCTGGCAAGCACCAAGCATTTAGCAAGAAAATTGGTCCTAGACTAGCAGCAACAGTATATATTCATGTCTGGACATAAGGTTCAATATGCTGCATACTGAGACAACCAAATTACATTCAATGCCCAAGATAGAACAGATTGGTAGCTAAACAAAAATAACCAAATGCACCCATTAAAATAACTAAAGCCACAGAAAATATAAAAACTTGAGAACTTGATTAAAAGAACAAGATGTAACAAAAACCTGATTCCCACGGACTCCTTTATTTAGATTCTGAAAATTCCGCTCTAAAATCCACTTGTAGTACCTAGTAAAAAAACAACAAAAATTAGACTCAATGTAAAATAAGGGCACGTTTAGCATAGTTCCAGCTCCAAGGTCCATGCAGGGTTTGGAGCTTGTATTGGAAAAAAGGTTTAAGAATACGAGTTCCACCCAAACTAATAAGAAAAGTTATCAAAAAAAAAAAAAAGAAGCTCAAGAAAATTAGCACGGAGTACTCACTGTTTTTGAAGGGGTGACATCTCGACACGTAGAATCCGCTCAATTTTAGGAGGTAAAGACTTTTCAACATCTTTTATAACCCGCCGTAGAATATGAGGCCTCAATTCCTTATGCAGATTCGCAAGCTATAAAAAAACCGGCCAAAGAAGTTACGGGTTTTAATCAACGGAAAACCAACATATTATATGCTGATCAGCAAAGATAAATCCTTCAGTTAAAACCCTACCTCAGTTTCATTGAAGGAACTCAAATTTTTGTATCTCTCAACAAAACTATCCTTGCTGTTGAATTTGACTGGATCAAGGAAATGAAGTAATGCCCTACAGAAGAAAAAAAAAAAGCTCAGAAACAAAGGAAAAATGAAGGCTTAAAAAAAGATTAACAAAACTGAATCAGCCCATGTAGCAACTGCAACAGATTGCTTTTTTAATATTATAAATTATAATTCCACATAAAAGATGACATAGCCACATATAATATAAATTAACTACTATAATTCCACATAAAAGATGCTGTACCAAAGCTCTTCCACACTGTTCTGCAAAGGCGTTCCAGTGATAAGCAGCTTATTCTTAGTGCTGAATTCCTATAGAAGCAATACAAAATTAATCAAATCATTGTCCCAGTAAAAGTTACATGATACAGAAGCTAAGAAATTGTTTCATACCAGAAGGGTAGTATATAGTGATGCTTCAGAATTTTTCAACCGGTGGGCTTCATCAACCATAAGATAATTCCATTTGATCTTGGAAAGAACCGCTTTGTCCTTGAGAATCACCTCGTACGTAGTTATCAATGTGTGGAATTTTACATGACGCCCACCCTTCTTGTCTGAAAAAAATTCATGCTGCTGGCACATCTGTGGCAAATAGCAAAAAGATACAACCAATGTGAATAAAATAAAATACAGAGTTTTTGTGCAGAGATCTCAACGACATGTGATGTTATCATAACAGATATAGACTACAGCCTCATAAAAGAAGGAACAGTCCTGTTTCGAAGAAAGACAGGAAGCCCTGTGGGTGCTTTGGAAACTAAGAAATGCTGTTTTCAGAACTTGATCCGGAAGGGATATGAATATGGTGCTGCTAAAGATTACGGTCATGGTGAAAAGTTGGAAACTGCTTTGTCCTCAGGACAAGCTCCAGTTCTTAAACTCCAAGTTGGAAGAGCTAAAGAGGATGGCGTCTATGCCAGCCAGGATTTCTGGCTGGACAAGGTATCAAGGCCTGAAGATACCTTCATATATGAGAACACAGGTGACTGGCAACGCCTGAGATGGACTTGCTGAGCAGTGGTACTTCTTTTGAAGAGGCAGTCAAATCGGGGAAGTGGTTTGATCTGTGATGGTTTTTGGTTTTTGTGGGGCATAGGAAGTTCTGAGTAATTCTTGGTTGTTTTTGTGGTCATCAGTCTCTTGGTTATGGTTGGGGAGGTGAATGGTGACTGTCCTGCACTTGTTGAATGCTGTAAATGTTGACGGTCTTCAGCTTTGCTAAGACAGGTTAATCCCTTAAGACTCAAAAAAGAAAGACGGGAAGGCTTGATAGTCCTTTTGGCCATTCAATTTTCCTCGGCTCATCATACTGGTTTCTCTAGACTTCTCAAAATCGTAGAAAGTGGAATGGGAGTAATACATACAAGTCCATCATAGAAACTAGAAAGTGATCTAGGTTAAAAGTCATGATATTGTTGAACTGTCACAAAAAAAATTAAACCAGGTAAATTCCATAAGATATTATTCTACTGTATCGGCCTTTTACATTCCTAATATTTCTTTTTTTACTTAGGCCTTTAATTTCTAATCCTAATATTTCTTTTTTACAAAGGCTTTTAATTTCTAACACAATGCAATTTACAAGCTGATATCTGAAGTTACTAGCCAGTTCAAAATATTGATCCAGGAGAAGCAGCCTCTCTTACAGATGCTATGAAATACTAGTGCTAATAGCAAAGAAATTAATTCTCAGCAGTAACAATAATTGGTATTTTCAGGTAAAGCTTATTTTCAGCAAAATAATAATAATATTATGATTTTAATCGATAAATCTTGCTGCCAACATTTGGACAATGGCAGCTAGATCACATATAAAAAATAGATGGAGAACTGATTTAATAGTTTTATATACCTCTCTGCTTGCACGGTTGCCAACATAAATGACAACATTCATGTTGGGCAGCCACTTCCGAAATTCCTTTGCCCAGTTCGACAATGTTGACAGTGGCACAACTACAAGAAATGGGCCATTGATTTCTTGAGCATTCTGCGGCAGATATGTCAAGTATTATTAATATTAAAAGACAATTTCATTCATCATAATGATGACAAGCAAATACAATGAGAAATTATTACATGAAGGAAGCCAAGCATGGAAACAGATTGGATAGTTTTTCCCAGACCCATTTCATCAGCAAGTATAACATTAGTATCATTTCTCCACCTGTGTTACCAATTCAAACAATCAGAAAACATAGAATTTGTATTCTGTTGTGCATATATGTACATTCATATTGATCTTACGTGCCCATTGACAAGAAAGTTCAGTCCTTCCAGCTGATAATCACGAAGCTTACCAGCTTTTAGCCATTCTGGCTGGTCATCAAGCCTCCTCAAACTAGCTGGAAACATGAAGTTTGATTCAGTTAAACTCAACAAGTGATTTACTGGTGCTAGAAAAAAGTACGTTGGGTCCCCTAAAAACACACAGAAAAGGGTAAGCCAATGCAAATCCATATTCAAACTATGACCAAACGAACAATGTAGATTCCCAAGGGATAAGGATTACTTAGTTTGATAATGTCACATCATAGATTCATGGTAAATAGCATACAAATTAAAAACTTTATAACAAAAAAACAAAGATGAAAAACTACACAGAAGGAACAAAATAGCATAGAAGAGTTTTAACTACAAAATAGCATAGAAGAGTTTTTAACTAGTATTTTTTTTAACTAGTATGTCTTATGTATCAAATACTTTCTGGACCAATAGTAAGTAGGAATGTGTTACCTTTGCTTTTCTTTCGTTGGAAATCTACTGTTTTCCCAAGTATAGCAGAGGCAGCTTCACGAGCCTACCATTTAGTGTAAAACAAGTCATGATACAAAATTACACGCTTAGGTAAAATTACAGAAGCTCGTATAGGATTCTGAGTACTTACCTTATATTCATCAATTGCATCTTGAGCAAAATCAATATCTGTATCTTTTTCCCTGAAACAGCGCACCAAAAACAAGGTCAGTTAGAATAATGCGTACTAATTAAGCAGTAAAGGTGCATTCCTATTTCCTACAACAAAGTTATTAATATCCACCAGATCATCACACATAATCATACTCTGAATCAACAGATGTAGAGATATTGTGTTTATGATCGAAGCTCATCCATGTGCAAAACAATAATCATATCCATAAAACTGGATACCATGCCACGAAAATTACCAGGTAGATTCTGCATAAGGAAGTCCTTGCCATTTGACTAAATATTCGGGAACCAGATCATCTCCATCAGCTTTGCTGACCCTATCAGCAAATATCCGTTCAACCTGAAGATTCAATGTTAGACAATATGCGAAGGAATAATTAACAGTGTATATCAACAGTCAACCTGACTATATTGTTTAATAAGATCCAGCTCCATCTCCTTGCCCACATCATGCACCTCAACCTGATATATGAACATGTTAGCATAGCCAGAAACATATCAAATTAATGACAATATGTTGCCAAGTAAAGAAGCCCAGGGACGCAGGCAAATATAACTAGCGGCAAATACAAACCTAACATTTTGAACATCATTCAAATAACTACTTGGCAGAAAAACAGGAGCCTTCCATAACAGAAAGAGGCAAAAACATTTCGTTTACATTTTGAAGTTTTATCATAGTTACTATTTATACTCTGAATGCCAAGATACAAAAGGTGTCATTCTTCAGTTCACATTAAATTTGAAATGAAAGGTCTACTGGTTACCTCTTCACGTGACAGTGCCCTCTTGTACCTCTGTTCCTCAGCGACTCTTTTCGTGTAATTTATTACCTTCTTGAATCCACTAACCTGTCATGTAGACGTTATATGAATGAAAGCAGATTTAGAAACAACAAAGACAAAGGATTAAGCACATACACCTAACTGACATACAGATAACATAATCTATATGTAGTCTCCACATAAGTACTTACACTTTGGAGCTCTGATAATGTCTTCCATTGACAATGCAGGTAAGACTGGCCTTTCCATTTTATATAGAACTCTAATTCATCCCACTGTTGATCGAAGTCTGATGTTAGGCTGACAACAGTAGGTTGAGTTGACTGGTTATTCCTTATTGCCTTTTCAGCTACACCCTTGGGTTGATGCCAAAGAACTTTTTCGATTGTTTCTCCATCTTCCTCTTCTGGATCCTCCTTCATGAGCTAGATTACATTAAAACTTGTTAAGGTGGCCATAATATACATGGATTGATTTTTTACGTGAATCAGAAGAAAGTAGCTTCAAATTGACAGAGTAATAACGATGACGTAGACAATAAAATAGAGGAAAGCTTAGAAGACAAATATCAAGATTTTCTATTGTCAAAGAAGCAACAAGTGAGAATCAGGAACTGAATGCAGCTCCAGCACGATAACAACCCATACATGACAAGAACTAGTTAGCCAATTATCCATTATGATTCCTGAGTGACAAAATTGCTATTTCACTAATAGTTTGTATTGACCTCACCTTTTGTTGTTTAGTTGACTTCTCCTCACTATCATCACTCTCTTCGCTTTCAGCATATGAGATCTTTTTTCACCGTCCTCCTCCTTCCAGAAGTTCGAAGCTCATTATGAGAACTGATTGGGGCAACATCACTGCGGCCCACAGGTTTCTGATGCAACCTGTCAGGTTTTTTCGATCTGTGTTTGAAATCAGCATCACTAGGAACATCTGAGTCTTTTCCTGAAGAATATTCTTCATCACTGTGAGACACCCCTCGTTTTCGTTGAGCTGGCATGGGCAACTTTCTTCCCTTGGAAGTTTTAGTTGCTACAATCTTAAGTCGTTTAGGTTGCCTCCGATTCTCAACAAAATCATCATCTTCATCATCTGAGAGTTCAAGGTCATCATCGTCGTCACCATCAGAATTCTCACTATCCATAAACTTATCCTGTGAGTTGAGTGTTTCAGAGGGTAGAAAATCAAGCAAAAATCTCCAATAGCTCAAATGCAAAAAAAATGAATAACATTAACTTGATAAAGTTCCTTGAATGGGCCAATAGAAAACTCCGCAATCCAGAAGAAAACACAACATAGATGTGAAACAATTTAATTTTTACAATAAAAATAAGGCTTACTGGAAAATTTGTAGGTCCGAGGGGGGGGGGGGGGGGAGATCATAATGTGTCCTCAGATGATCACAGTACAAATAAATAAGAACCCTAAAATGCTGCAGAACTGATCACACGAGGCCTTAGTGGACAATTTAGGTCGAGGTAGGGGTGGGGGGTCATAACGTGTCCTCAGATGATCACAATAAAGTAAATAAGCAGCCTAAAATGATGCAGAACTGGTCACACGAGAAACATCAAGTACATTCGAATGACACCGAAATGTCCAAATAGAACTAATCCAGGTCTTGGTTAGAAACAACTGCAGACTGCAGCTGATACAGTTAATATAGTCCACAGAAATCATGTTTAGCATATTTTATCATCTTGTTCAAGAATACCAAAGAGCCAAATCCATCCAAGGTTCTGACAGTTATGTGAATTTTGCTTGCATAAGTTTATTCCATATATGATCATTCTATGGATATATTTCCTCTAGATTACCTATCTGATGCTAAAACATAATTTGTGTTCTTCGGTCTATTACACCAACTGAAGAAACAGTCCATTTTACATACATAAACATATGTAAACAACTTCATAACCAGGCAGCAGCATACAGATCTCAAACATAGTTGTAACAAACTTTCGCTACCCACAACAACAACAACAACAACAACAGAGCCTTTTATCCCAAGCAAGTTGGGGTAGGCTAGAGATGAAACCCAAGAGAGACGGGAAACTGGAAAACACAAAAGGGCACACGACAGAAAGAGGTCACGGTTTCGCTACCCAAGCTAACCCAAATAATAAAAGGAGGATGTAGCTTAATATGTGGAACTGTAGCATGTTACAGTTATATGTCATTCCATGCAGCATAATTAAGTAAATAGATGACCTTATCGGTAGCCTTGTCCGTTTCGCTGTCTGGCTCAAAATCCACATCAGCGGGATCATCTTCTACAGATACAAGAAAAAAAAATGCCAATCAACTTGGGTTGTAACACCATGTATACTACAGACACAAATAAAGCAATAGCATATTTATTTTGTTAAGTGCACAAGACTCCATATTTCAATATACCATCTGCATCATTGTCATCATCATTTTCATCATTATACTCATCGTCGTCATCATCATCATCATAAGAATTGTACTTTGACGTCTTCTTCATTTGTCGTGAGCCAGACTTTGCTGCTACACCAGAAGTGGAACAGCTTGATTGCTTCATCCCGCCACGATGCACCGATTCAATCTGCTCCTCTCCGTCCTGCTCATAATAGTCATCGGAGAGCATTTCCTCAGCAGGCACCTCACCATTTCCTCTGTTCAGCTCATCATCCTCTCCACTACCATCCATGTCATCATGCGAGCTAGCAGCATCCATTCCCCTACCACTATTAGATGGAACTTCTCCGGCCGTCTGTTTGGACCTGGAATCCTTCAGAAAATTTGTGCCCCATGGACCACCAGACGATCTGCCTCCTCTCTGGGCATGTTGCCCTGATGCATTCTCAGAAGAGTACAAACCTGACTGGCCAGCCTCATATTGCTCCGCTTCGCTGTGGTAAGCATCCTCTGCTTTCTCATTTAAGTTCCACTGCCTAGAGTTCAGGTCAACATTCCCATCCCGGACTGACTCGTAGATGCCCTCATCATCTGCCTTTTCATTCAAGTTATACCCTCCTGAATCGGCCTTGCTCCCGGAGTTGCTGAAGAATGCCATCAGAAATTATGACATTACATGGAATACCTCTCACAGGCTCAGTATCACTCCTGCAGTTCATGCAACGAAGTCAATTTAGAACGTGGCTAGTGATCAATATGCCGTGCCCTAAACAGGACAATCCCACTAGAATCTAATCAATTTCTAATGCCTTTTGTTAAGGGTTGATCGTTTGAATGGCGAATGGATTAAAATTTTCAGGTGAGGGACGTGACTCGCCCCCAGCTATCAAAATCGAGCAGCAGAAGCAGAGATACACCGGCGAGCAGCCTCGAGCACGCATAATCCAAACTGTATTCTGAAACCCTAAATCCCAAACGATTGAGCGCGGCCGAGCAGATCGGCGCGTGCGGCGGCCAGATCGAGCCGCCGGCGGCGCGGATCGGGCGGCCGCGCTCGAAAGCGAGGCACATCGCGCGCGCCCATGCCTCGGAACCAGCCAGTGCCCACAAAAACCCGCGAGGTGGCAAGGGGACGCACCTCGTGCCGCGGCCGACGAGAGGAGCAGCAGGAGGCGGGGCGGGAGGGCGGGCGGCGGGCGCTCAGTCCCCGCGACAGAGACGAATGCTCGGACCGACACGCGGCGGGTTTTCTGGGCCGCCGCGGGGCGCCTATTGGTCTGCGCGATCGCCGTCGCCGGCGGCCGCGAGGCGGGCGGCGGGAGGGGAGCAAGGGGGAGGGGCGCAACGCCCGTTCGATTTATTCAAAAAGGACCGGGCGAATTTCTGCGATTTTTTGCGGTATTTTCCGCGATTTTTCGCCTAGGATTCGGATCGGAGGCGGGGCAGGAGGGGGGATGGACGGCGGCGATCGCCGGATACGGGCTCCCGGCGGGGCGGGGCGGGGCAGCGCGGCGGCGGCGGCGGCGGCGGCGCGCGCAAGGGAGGGCGGGGTGGTTATCTATCACAAGGGGTAAGGGCGATTAGGAAGGGCAGATAAGTTTTTCCCCTCTCTCTCTGTCTCTCTCTCTCTCCGGCTCTTCTTGCCTTTTTGCTCGTGTATTTGTCTCGGTCGCGTTGGGAGGAGGCTGCTTGTGGTAGAGTATTTCGGGGGCTCTCTGGACGCCCCTGAATTCGCTGGTGGGACCAACCAGTAAGCGACGCGTAGAGGCGGGGTTGGGGGGCGCAGGCCGCCTCGGGGGCGCCGTGTCAGCGGTGCTTTCAGCCGATGGCGTGTGGGGTCGGGACCAGAGTGGGGGTGCCATGTCAGAGACGGTTAGCCTCGTGGGTGCCGGGACGTACGTTGGTGTGCCTCGCGGCGTTCGTAATTTCTGGAGGGCCGTGTCTCTGCGTGGTCCAAGCGGACGGTTCACGGCTCCACGAGGAGGCCTATTGCCGGGTTAGGCGCGCCGATGTGGCGATGTGGGTAGGGACTAGGGAGGGCTTGGCCCATCTCATCTATGCTGCACAACTGCATTACCTGCATACCTGGTTCCAACGGAACACTGTCGAGTATTAATACATTCAAAAAAAGTTTCGAGAATTTTCATTGCATTATTGAATTGAGGTTAATCCATACCTATACGTGGCACACATCGACAATTTCATTCATGAACATTAAGGGCGTGCTATGGCTTAGCACTGTGTTGCATTGCCCAGTGAGGATCCTAAGGGCATGTTTGGATACACCAACTAAACTTTAGCTAGCTAAATTTAGCTACTAGATATCTAAACAGTCTAGCTAAAGGACTAGCTAATGTTTAATTGGGTTTAGCTATTTCAACCCTGCTAAAGTTAGCTAAAGTTTAGGCGAGTGTATTAGCTAGAGCATCCAAACACTCTAGCTAAAGTTTAACTAAAAATTTTTTAACTAGCTAATATTTTACATTAAAATTTTAGCTAGCTAAATGTTAGTTGGGTCCATCCAAACAGGGCCTAAGCTAGCCTACATATCATCAAGGCTTGTTTGGATGCACCAGCTAAATTTTACCTGACTAAATTTAGTCGCTAAACATCCAAATAGTTCAACTAAAGTTTAGTTGGATTTAACTACTTCAATCTAGTTAAAATCAACTAAAATTTAGCTGAATTTATTAGCTAGAGCATCCAAACATCGCAGCTAAAATTTAGCTACCAAACTTTTAGCTAGCTAAAGTTTTACTTTAAAATTTTAGCTAGCTATAGTTGGGTGCATCCAAAATTTTAGGTTTCCTTATTTGCACTCCTGCTCGTGTTGGCAAGATTTGGCTCGCCAATGTGGGAGAGCTAAAAACGGCTCACCTGTCGGAGCAAGCTTCTCTAGGTTCATGCTAGAATTGGATTTAACTACTTCAACCTAATTAAAACCAGCTAAAATTTAGCTGAGTCTATTAGTTAGAGAATCCAAACATCGCAGATAAAATTTAGCTAGCTAAAGTTTTACTTTAAAATTTTAGCTAGCTATAGTTGGGTGCATCTAAAATTTTAGGTTTCCTTATTTGCACTCCTGAAGCTCGTGTTGGCAAGATTTGGCTCGCCGATGTGGGAGAGCTAAAACGGCTCACCTGTCGAAGCAAGCTTCTCTAGATTCATGCTAGGAGGACGATATGAGGAGGTAAGACAAGGGCGAGATGAGGTTAGATAAGGTGCTATTGGGAAACAAATGCACTTTTGCAAGGAGGGTGAGGCGTGTTCGGGTGAGGTGCATTTGTAACACCCCCCGGTGTTACGTTAACCTAAACCCCACCATGTCATCATCATTCTTGCATGAGCATTCATCATTAGAGAACCCTAATGCAAATAATTAAAATGAGTTTATTTAATTCTAGGGTTGTTTGCGTTTTTTTTTCATGTCATATGTGTATGTGTATGTCATTAAACTTCACCTTTGCTTATAAAAGTGATTAACTAAAACCAACCTTGATGTTTGCAAGTGCTTGGCTAACCTTGACTCACACCCTAACTATGTTTTACAAGTCAAATGATGCAAAAGCAAGAATCAAAATTGAATTCGAATCCGGATCCCAAAACCCTAACCCTAGTGGTTGTGTTGGAATTCAATTTCATTTTCAATTTTGGTGAGCTAACCATAATTAATTTTCCAAATAAAAGTTGCTAACCAATAGCACTATTTCAAAGTATGAACTTTGTACTTTGAAAGTATGCCATTGGTTGGGTTTGAAAAGTATCACAACACCATTAATTAATTGCCCAAGAATTCAATTTGAAAAACCTTTCAAAAAGGGAGATTTTCAAAGTGTTTTTGCCCCCTTTACAATTGCACCTCAAAATATTCAAAATTTGGGAAAACTTCAAAAATACAGTTTGTGCATCTCTTTGAGCTCTACAAGTTTGGTATATAAAGTTTTTCAAGTTTTTGAATAAAATTTTAAATAATTTCAAAAGTTCTTTAAATTGGGAATTGTCTCCTTTTAATTTTTAAACTTCAATTCAAAAATTATTCAGTTTCATGAAAAACTTTCTAAATGAAAGTTGTAGACCTTGAAAAATTAAACAACTTTTATTTTTTGAGATTTTCATCTTTTATTCAAAATTTAAAAGTAATTTTGAAATCCCAAAAGTTGGAATTTAAACCCTTTTTCAAATTCAAAGTGTAATTTCAAAAATATTTGGAATTTGATAAAACTTGTTTAATAAAAGTTGTAGGGCTCATTATTTTGCACAACTCTTATTTTGGAAATTTTTCAAGTTTGTACGCAAATTCAAAAGTAATTTTTGAAAAGGAGGAGGAAAGGGGCTCTGCTACAGTAAACCGGGGGGAGAAATTCCTTTTCCCCTTCGCCCATGCCGCTGCCGGCGCCGTGGCGGTCGTTCCCGCGCCCTCCCCGGAGTTTGCGCTTGGCCGACCATCTGGGCACCGTCGCGAAGGCTCCTGCCACTTCACCGTGACGCCCAAGCTCTATAAAAACCACCGTCGGTCGCCGTTCTTCCTTTTCTTTTTCTCTCTGTCATCGCCGCCGGGAGCTCGGCCGCCGGCGAAATTCTCCCGAACCGCACCACCACCCTCCTCTCCATCTCATACACACCTCCGCCACTTCATTGCCTACCCATTGAGCCATCAATTGCAAGCTGGGGTCATCGGAGCCGCCCGCACGACTCCTTCCTTCTCTGCGGCCGGCAGAGTTCCGCCGTGGTCCGCTCCGCCATGGGCAGCCTCGTCTGCACCATCTCCACCCCAACCGAGCAGTCGAACAAGCCCAGGGTGAGCTTCCCACATCTTCCCCGAACCTTAGCGCGTTTGATCAAGCCGTCTGGTGAGGTCTCCGTCGTCCGCGCCGGCCGCGTGGCCGATGGCCGGACCCATATGCGGCTTGCCCATCGCTCGCTCCGACCATCAATCGGTCGCGTTCTTTAGCTCGCCGTGTTCGCCGTGGAGAGAGGAAGCTGATGGTACCCCTCACGCCGTCGTTAACCTCACCGGCGGCGAGAACGCCGGCCGGCATCGCCATCGCCTTCACATGCACCTGAAAGAAGAAGAGGAGGAGGGAGGGGGTGACAAGCCCTACCATTGTCGGCGAGAGGAGGAGAGGAGGAGGAGGCAACGCTTGCTAGAGCTGGGCCGGGCCGTAGCTGGGCCAGGTTGGGCCGCGCCTAGGTCCAACAGCGAAGGAAAAGGTTTTCTCTTTTTCTAATTTGATTTTCTTTTCCTGGTTTTCATATTTTCATAATTGAATATTCTGGGCAATTAAAAATATAACAAAAATATATATGTGATCCTCATGAGCTGTAGTTTCATATAAAAATATGTGTGCAGCATGTTAAGTAATTTTGTCATGTTTAATCATTGCATTCTTTAATTAATAAATGCATGATGTTTGATTTTGTAGAGCAATATATTAATCCAAAAATCATGAAACTTTAGGGTTAAGCTTTTCATGTGAAAAGTGACCTTCACTAAAATTTTGGTTCTGTTTTGAGCAAGTTTCCTATAAAGAATAATTTACACCTTGTTTAAAGCCTGTGAAAATGATTAATAAAATAACTATTAGTTAATTAGCTTTCTAATTAAAATGTTGAGTGAATTGTGGCTTTGCTTGAAGACCATGGTTCATCAGTCACCACTGATCCATGGCTTGGTTGTGTAGTATTAGTTGTAGTCATCATCACATGGGTAGTAGTAGTTAATTAATTAGTAGGTTTAATTAGCGGCTTTCAACAACTGTAAAAATGGTTAATAAATTAGTAATTAACCTTAATCACTATAGGTTTGATTGACTTTGGGATTGAGTGATGACCCTAGGTCATTAACCCTAAATGACCTTCGGCATTTTATGTTGCTTGCGTATCGTTAGTCCATCGTCGTCGGTGTTAATGATGATCTCTTAGCATCATTATACCATGAAGGAAAGTTGTACTCAAGTTAATGAAGAGTTAAAGTTGTTTCATCCATGCACCCCATGCATCATGTCATGCATTCCATCATGCTAAGACATGCATCATTTCATTACGAATAGTTCACGTGAGAGCCGAAGGATCGCGATGATCAAGCTTTGGAGGAGATTCGCGGTGATCCAACCCCCGACGAGGTGAATCCACAAAGATGTCGGTGTCAAAGATTAACAGACTAACCTTCTACTCGCAACACGGGCAAGCCCCCTGGATGCATTTAAACCCTTCCTTGAATTTTAAAAGTCTTTATAGTTTTATGTTCCGGATATGATGCATTAGGTGTAGGAGTTGAGTGATATCCTATCTTGATGCATTTACCGTACCTTGATATATTATCCACTGAAACCTGTTTTGATTTGAAAATATTTAGTATATGCTTAGTCTTCTTTGATAGCATAGGCTTTACAAATAAAATGCTTTCAAAAAGTTGATCACAATATCCCCGTTGAGGGCAATTACGAAAAACTTGATGTTGCTTATTGTTTATCCTTTACTTCGATCGGGTCAAGGGTACTCAATAAGAACATGATGATGAGTAAATCGAGACGCCCGGTGGAGTGACTTGCATCGGGGAAGGGCTAGTGCCACGGTGTAGTGTCGTCCCACTTGTGTCGGTTAAGGACCGTCCCGTTGTTTGGCGCTGGGATCATGAGGTTATTGGATAGTACTAGTCGCATGCTAATGGCGGTAAGCTCCACTTGGACTATTCGTTACTAGAACGGACGATGGCGTGTACCCATCCTACGATGCGCACCCAAAGTGACCGAGCGGCCGTAGAGAGGTGGAGTATCTTTATGCGCCCGCTTACGTGGGAGAAATCCGAGCGTTGAGTTGATGTATGTAAGATGGTCGGTCATGCATACATCGTGTGGCTAGAAGCCCGGCCGGGTATATAAGCGATTCGAACGTCGTGTGCTCCACGATATGGGAGCCATGATCCGAGTCCCGCATCGTAGTAATGATGAAAGTTGATGAGGTTGGAAAGTTTTAAAATCGAGATCTTGCTTGACAAGTGATTGCTCTAGACTAGGATAACCTAGATGGATAGCTTAATGCTTAATGAAAATATCAGATAAGAATGAATAGTAAGGATCAACATTAGTCGCTTTTTCGAAAAGGGTCCTCGATTTTTGCTAAAGCCTTACCTTGATTCCTACCAACCAGCATTCCTGAGTCTTCTCCCCTCTTTTCCGTCGGGTAAGTCTTGCGGAGTACTTTTGTACTCGGGGGTTTGTTTGACCCCCTCATTGCGGTGATGACTAATGAAGCTAACTTCGGTCATACCGATGGGCTTGGCATGATCGAATATCTTCCGTCTGCAAAAGTTCTTTTCTCGCTTCCGCAAACTTCGGTTAAGTGTTGTTTAATCAAACTCGATCAAATGTTATACTCTTCTTTTTTTTGTAAATCTTCCGCTACTCTTTGTATTTGAATAAAAATAATTGTAATACTACAATATCTTGTAAGAAGTCGATCCCGGAGGATCGTGGTGTCATCGGGGGTTTCACCCGACGAGAACTTTTCAAGTTATGTGGTACACAAGTATGGTGACAGAGGTCTTAGGGACAATGCTAGGTGCTTGTGGGCCATATAATTTGGAAGGTTCTGCCACAGAATGGTATCAGAGCGATTCTTACAAAGATACTTGTAGTACTACTTTGCGAAAACTTTAAAATGAATTTACAATTAAAAGTTTTTTTACAAAACAAAGTAAAACTTGCCTTACGATCTTTCTAAAGTTGCTGCAAGCTGTCAAGAAGACTTTTTGGATAAACCAGAATCACAACATTGAAGAGTCTCCGAGTGTTTTCCACGAAGCCTCTTTTCAAGAGTCGGCCTCATCGGCGATTGCCTGCAGAGTCTTTCTGTATCTCGTCTCACTCTGCAAGACTAGTGTATAAAGTATTGCCCTATAGTGAGTTGTGAGTGGTGTGCTAACTATTGTCGTAAAGACGTATAGGACGAGCATGCATCATACATGTCATATAAGCTAAAGGTAATATGTCTTTCATTAATCCAACAATAGCTATTGATCGCATAGCTATTAAGATCCCACTGATCTCGTCCTGTATCTCGAATTGCTAAGGATCTTTTGCTTAGCAAATACCTGAATATAACTTTGATTTTCTTGCTTATGTATGTGTCTTACCTGGACTTTCTAATTTCAACATATGTAATTTCCTTGACCTCGTTGTTTCGACATGTGTCATGCGGGAGTTACCGAAATTGTGTTTATGATGGTACCATGATCCACGATCCCGATGCAGTGTCGAAACCTAGGGTCTCCTATGTCTTTGCAGACCACATGGGTACTAGCTTGGGTGCTCGTTTGTATCGAGATCAATGATCATCCTCCATCGCTTTCCACAATTAAAGTACTCCCTTGGGATCATTCTTCAAAATCCCAACCCCTTGTATATGTTAAACTTGTTTCTTGTGAATCCTAAATTCACTAAAGTTTTAACCTTGCAACCCTATCTTAATCTTGGTTATAACCATGAAGATAACTTTCTTGCCCTGAGAGATTATAGAAACTTAATGTGCTTGACACATTTCTTTTTCCATTACTTAGCCCTAAGCCTTGAATCTCGGGGCCGAGATTCCTGTAAAATGGGATATAATGTAACACCCACGTGTTTACGTTAACCTAAACCCCACCATGTCATCATCATTACTGCATGAGCATTCATCATTAGAGAACTCTAATGCAAATAATTAAAATGAGTTTATTTAATTCTAGGGTTGTTTGCGTTTTTTTTCATATCATATGTGTATGTGTATGTCATTAAACTTCACCTTTGCTTATAAAAGTGATTAACTAAAACCAACCTTGATGTTTGCAAGTGCTTGGCTAACCCCGACTCACACCCTAACTATGTTTTACAAGTCAAATGATGCAAAAGCAAGAATCAAAATTGAATTCGAATCGGATCCCAAAACCCTAACCCTAGTGGTTGTGTTGGAATTCGAATTTCATTTTCAATTTTTGTGAGCTAACCATAATTAATTTTCCAAATAAAAGTTGCTAACCAATAGCACTATTTCAAAGTATGAACTTTGTACTTTGAAAGTATGCCATTGGTTGGGTTTGAAAAAATATCACAACACCATTAATTAATTGCCCAAGAATTCAATTTGAAAAACCTTTCAAAAAGGGAGATTTTCAAAGTGTTTTTGCCCCCTTTACAATTGCACCTCAAAATATTCAAAATTTGGGAAAACTTCAAAAATACAGTTTGTGCATCTCTTTGAGCTCTACAAGTTTGGTATATAAAGTTTTTAAGTTTTTGAATAAAATTTTAAATAATTTCAAAAGTTCTTTAAATTGGGAATTGTCTCCTTTTAATTTTTAAACTCCAATTCAAAAATTATTCAGTTTCATGAAAAACTTTCTAAATGAAAGTTGTAGACCTTGAAAAAATTAAACAACTTTTATTTTTGGAGATTTTCATCTTTTATTCAAAATTTGAAAGTAATTTTGAAATCCCAAAAGTTGGAATTTAAACCCTTTTTCAAATTCAAAGTGTAATTTCAAAAATATTTGGAATTTGATAAAACTTGTTTAATAAAAGTTGTAGGGCTCATTATTTTGCACAACTCTTATTTTGGAAATTTTTCAAGTTTGTATGCAAATTCAAAAAGTAATTTTTGAAAAGGAGGAGGAAAGGGGCTCTGCTTACAGTAAACCGGGGAGAAATTCCTTTTCCCCTTCGCCCATGCCGCTGCCGGCGCCGTGGGCGGTCGTTCCCGCGCCCTCCCGGAGTTTGCGCTTGGCCGACCATCTGGGCACCGTCGCGAAGGCTCCTGCCACTTCACCGTGACGCCCAAGCTCTATAAAAACCACCGTCGGTCGCCGTTCTTCCTTTTCTTTTTCTCTCTGTCATCGCCGCCGGGAGCTCGGCCGCCGGCGAAATTCTCCCGAACCGCACCACCACCCTCCTCTCCATCTCATACACACCTCCGCCACTTCATTGCCTACCCATTGAGCCATCAATTGCAAAATTTGGGGTCATCGGAGCCGCCCGCACGACTCCTTCCTTCTCTGCGGCCGGCAGGTTCCGCCGTGGTCCGCTCCGCCATGGGCAGCCTCGTCGCGCACCATCTCCACCCCAACCGAGCAGTCGAACAAGCCCAGGGTGAGCTTCCCACATCTTCCCCGAACCTTAGCGCGTTTGATCAAGCCGTCTGGTGAGGTCTCCGTCGTCGCGCCGCCGTGGCCAGTGACGCCGGACCGCCATGGCTGCCGCTCTGCTCGCTCCGGCCATCAATCGGTCGCGTTCTTTAGCTCGCCGTGTTCGCCGTGGAGAGAGGAAGCTGATGGTACCCCTCACGCCGTCGTTAACCTCACCGGCGGCGAGAACGCCGGCCGGCATCGCCATCGCCTTCCTGTCTGCACGAAAAGAAGAAGAGGAGGAAGGGAGGGGCTGACAAGCCGGGCCCGGCTGTCAGCGAGAAGGAGAGGAGGAGGCAACGCGCGCGCAGGAGCTGGGCCGGGCCGTAGCTGGGCCAGGTTGGGCCGCGCCTAGGTCCAACAGCGAAGGAAAAGGTTTTCTCTTTTTCTAATTTGATTTTCTTTTCCTGGTTTTCATATTTTCATAATTGAATATTCTGGGCAATTAAAAATATAACAAAAATATATATGTGATCCTCATGAGCTGTAGTTTCATATAAAAATATGTGTGCAGCATGTTAAGTAATTTTGTCATGTTTAATCATTGCATTCTTTAATTAATAAATGCATGATGTTTGATTTTTGTAGAGCAATATATTAATCCAAAAATCATGAAACTTTAGGGTTAAGCTTTTCATGTGAAAAGTGACCTTCACTAAAATTTTGGTTCTGTTTTGAGCAAGTTTCCTATAAAGAATAATTTACACCTTGTTTAAAAAGCCCGTGAAAATGATTAATAAAATAACTATTAGTTAATTAGCTTTCTAATTAAAATGTTGAGTGAATTGTGGCTTTGCTTGAAGACCATGGTTCATCAGTCACCACTGATCCATGGCTTGGTTGTGTAGTATTAGTTGTAGTCATCATCACATGGGTAGTAGTAGTTAATTAATTAGTAGGTTTAATTAGCGGCTTTCAACAACTGTAAAAATGGTTAATAAATTAGTAATTAACCTTAATCACTATAGGTTTGATTGACTTTGGGATTGAGTGATGACCCTAGGTCATTAACCCTAAATGACCTTCGGCATTTTATGTTGCTTGCGTATCGTTAGTCCATCGTCCGTCGGTGTTAATGATGATCTCTTAGCATCATTATACCATGAAGGAAAGTTGTACTCAAGTTAATGAAGAGTTAAGTTGTTTCATCCATGCACCCCATGCATCATGTCATGCATTCCATCATGCTAAGACATGCATCATTTCATTACGAATAGTTCACGTGAGAGCGAAGGATCGCGATGATCAAGCTTTGGAGGAGATTCGCGGTGATCCAACCCTGACGAGGTGAATCCACAAAGATGTCGGTGTCAAAGATTAACAGCTAACCTTCTCTGCAACACAGGCAAGCCCCGGATGCATTTAAACCCTTCCTTGAATTTTAAAAGTCTTTATAGTTTTATGTTCCAGATATGATGCATTAGGTGTAGGAGTTGAGTGATATCCTATCTTGATGCATTTACCGTACCTTGATATATTATCCCTGAAACCTGTTTTGATTTGAAAATATTTAGTATATGCTTAGTCTTGCTGATAGCATAGGCTTTACAAATAAAATGCTTTCAAAAGTTGATCACAATATCCCCGTTGAGGGCAATTACGAAAACCTGATGTTGCTTATTGTTTATCCTTTACTTCGATCGGGTCAAGGGTACTCAATAAGAACATGATGATGAGTAAATCGAGACGCCGGTGGAGTGACTTGCATCAGGAAGGGCTAGTGCCCTGGTGTAGTGTCGTCCACTTGTGTCGGTTAAGGACCGTCCGTTGTTTGGCGCTGAGATCATGAGGTTATTGGATAGTACTAGTCGCATGCTAATGGCGGTAAGCTCCACTTGGACTATTCGTTACTAGAACGGACAGTAGCGTGTACCCATCCTACGATGCGCACCGCCGAAGTGACCGAGCGGCCGTAGAGAGGTGGAGTACTGTACGCCCGTTCTGTGTGGAGAAATCCGAGCGTTGAGTTGATGTATGTAAGATGGTCAGTCATGCATACATCGTGTGGCTAAGAAGCCCCGGCCGGGTATATAAGCGATTCGAAACGTCGTGTGCTCCACGATATGGGAGCCATGATCCGAGTCCCGGCATCGTAGTAATGATGAAAGTTGATGAGGTTGGAAAGTTTTAAAATCGAGATCTTGCTTGACAAGTGATTGCTCTAGACTAGGATAACCTAGATGGATAGCTTAATGCTTAATGAAAATATCAGATAAGAATGAATAGTAAGGATCAACATTAGTCGCTTTTTCGAAAAGGGTCCTCGATTCTTGCTAAAGCCTTACCTTGATTCCTACCAACCAGCATTCCTGAGTCTTCTCCCCTCTTTTCCGTCGGGTAAGTCTTGCGGAGTACTTTTGTACTCAGGGTTTGTTTGACCCCTGTTGCAGGTGATGACTAATGAAGCTAACTCGGTCATACCAAGGGCTTGGCATGATCGAATATCTCGTCTGCAAAGTTCTTTTTCTCGCTTCCGCAAACTTCGGTTAAGTGTTGTTTAATCAAACTCGATCAAATGTTATACTCTTCTTTTGTAAATCTTCCGCTACTCTGTTGTATTTGAATAAAAATAATTGTAATACTACAATATCTTGTAAGAAGTCGATCCTGGAGGATCGTGGTGTCATCGGGGTTTCACCCGATAGAACTTTTCAAGTTATGTGGTACACAAGTATGGCTGACAGAGGTCTTAGGGACAATGCTAGGTGCTTGTGGGCCATATAATTTGGAAGGTTCTGCCACAGCTGCTGGAAACCAATCACGCCCTAAATAATCAAACATGACATAGTACATTGTATAAAAAAAAGAGGCGATAAATGTTTTATTGGATGAAATATTTTTATACAGGTAAAACCTGCTTACAATGTTTCTAGATCAAAACCTTAGAAACTGGACATGAAACTTCTACTAAGATTGTCCTAAGAGCATCTCTGAGAATTTTTCTTAAACTCACTCTCTAAATTAAACTCAAGGCTTGAGGTCAGCTTAGGCTCTGGTTTACCAAGCGACGGCAACCCAAGCATGACTCCAGCTTGAGCCCAAACCGAGTCACCGATGCTTGGGCTAGTGAGCAATCGCCAGACATCCAAGGGCATGGTAAGTGCTCAAGTCCTATGGCGCTGGTCTGTTTAGCGAACTTAAGGCATTGTCAGCCACTTTATCGATAGGGTCACACAGCTGGCGTGACACTACAGGATAAACGCCTCACCAACTTCGAGGGCGTAGAACTCTAAGGCCTACTCGCCAGTCTCGCGTCTGGGCTCCTTTGCGGTAAAGGAAGCCTCGAGAAGACTCACCCGGTGGAGGTTGAACCGTGATAGATAGTCCATGATGATCGAGTATCAGAGGGGGCCTCAGGGATGTTAGGCGGTGCTCGTGGTTAGTCTAATGCCATGACAAGGCCAAGATCCATCCACACGCGCAGCAGCGACCTCTTGCACCTAACGCACGAAGACCATAGACTTAAACCTCACTTAAACCTCCAAACCAGCTTGTATTCGACCATCCTCGGTATAAAAGGAGAGGATCGACTCCTAGAGAGGGGGAGGGGGTTGATAAATCACACATTCTGCCCCAGAGCGAACGAGAGGGGGCAATAGATCAGACATTCATCTCTCACATTATGTTATTAATTAACACCTCCGCTCCAGTTACCAAGTTGCACCGAGTGGCGATGGGTATAGGACAGAGCTAGAGCAAATTTGAAGTGGATGTGCTTGCCTCGTAGGGTGCACCATAGTGCTGTTCCTTTCCAAAATTTAGAGATTTAGATATATGCTCATCTCACTTCACTTTATCTCACGATTAGAAAATATAGTGAAAAAATTACCATTTATACCGCATCCTGATCATGAGATAAAGTGAAATGAGATAGGTTAAACTTTTAAAAAGGAACAACCCCATTTTGGGTCCGTTTGTTTAACTGCACCGAGGACTAAGCCAGAGCAGCGCGTGTTTGATTTTCCTGGAGCTTTTGGGTGACTTTGCCACAACAGGATAATAAAAGCACCAAAAACCTGCACCAGGAGAAACGGAAATGCAATTCGTTTTTGGGCACAGGAATAAAGCACCAAAAGCCCCGGCTCGTGTGGTTCCTGGTGCGCCTTTGGGTCTGTGTCTGTCTGTCTGTGGTGAGGCTTTATGGCTCTCCGAGACCCGAGTCCGTCGTCCGCACGGACACGGCTGCACGGTGGTGGCAGCAGAGCAGCCCAGGACTCGCCCTCCCGGCCGTCTCTCAATCCCGCCCGCCCTCAGCCTCATTCGCTCCTCTGGAGTGTGGATTCTGCCATTCCATTCTGGTATTTCTGATTTTCTCTAATGTCTCATCCATTCGTAGCTGTACGCATCATGTATAGAAATTAACGGCTCGCTACTATAGATTGGAGCATAATGAGTAGTTTACACCCTCTACTAGGTAGAGAAGAGGCCCTGCTCTTTGAGCAAATTCTGGGTCCGCCACTGGCGGCGGCAAGCTTCGTCAGGTGGGCTTCTCCGGCCCTGGAGCGGAGGCATTAGGGGCGGCGGCTACAAGGAGCTTCTCGTATGGCGCTGTCTAAGGACGACTGCCTCGACGGCGCCAAGGTCGCGGAGGTAGGAGGGGGCGGCTTCAAGGAGCTTCTCGTCATGGCGCTGCCTAAGGACGACGGCCTCGACGGCACCAAGGTCGCGGAGGCCATCGGCGTCAGGCTACCGGACGTCGGAGGGGCCCTAAGGGTAAGGAAATCTCGCGGCGGCTTTCGATTTTGGCTGGCTGGACTAGTTGGAACTGGCCTACTGTGTTTTCCCCAATTGTCGCGTGGTTTAGTTTCAGGTTTTTGATTGACGTGATGATTCGTCAGAGTTTCAGTTTTGTCACAAGGGCAGGTCTGTTTGCTGCTGCTGAACTGCTAATATGCGAACTGTGTTTGATCAAGCGAGAAATTTTCCACCTTTTTCCAAGTATGACTTGCTGTGAAACCAACCTTTGGGCCACAGGATGTGGTATTTTGTAGGCCCCTACAGAAGCACTACATTACTTACCTCAGTAACTTGTAATTTACACTATAATGCATAGATGTTGTGTCTTTTATAAATACTGAAATGTTTTTTGTTTATACTAGATAAGATAATGTGGTTGCTAATTCGTTACACTGAAAAACATAAGAATTATTAAATGTAGTCTGTAACTTGAACCATCTTACACTGTAATCTTCAGTACATTGTCAAACCATACAATGCCAAAGCACTTGCAGGTAGGCTTTACCTTAGAGAAGTTGCTTCAATTTCAATTCTCATAGATGTCATATGAATTTAAACTTTGAAGCCAATGATGAAATTTTGACTAATTGTTGCCTTCCCTCTTATCCAATTCACCAGACTATTTTGGAGAGCAGAGAGGCCAGAGAATTTGCCAGTGGGGCACTAGCTGGTGCTATGTCAAAGGCTGTTCTTGCCCCTCTAGAGACTCTCAGGTAGTCACTAACTTTTATTTCTACCTTTAACCTTTGCACTTGTCAAGTTTAATTTATTTATACATTACAACTGTAGATGCAAATCCTACAGCTAGTCTGCTAAACGTTGAAACTTTACGTTGGTTTTCATTGCTTCTTATTTGAGGTTGCATGCACTTCAGAGATGAGATGTCCCACCAACCAAATAATTACCCATAGCACATTTATCTTTTGCATGATGGTGTGTTCTGAAATATGACATATACCGATGATTCACAAATTACTTAGTTTCTCCAGAGCACTACCTTAGTAATGTGCTACAGATTTTTCTGGTATTAAATTGGCCCCCCTAATACATCGAATTTGGAAAACATCTCTTTCTCTCTCCATGCAGTTTCTCATTATATCACTGCTGCATATAACCAAAACTCTATACTCCCTTGTATCCTGAGATTATGGGGTAAAACAAGTGGCGCATGCAACCTTCCTTAATCATGGGGAGATATTGTGCTTACCGTACTTTGAGCCTAGTGGTTGGGTTGACAACAGACATTAATGGCAGGTAATCATCTGATTGGGGGGCCTGGGGGTATTAATAAGTGAGGAGGGGGAGTTTAATTAAACCTACAATCCTTTGTAATTTGGGACAAATTTTGAATGCTTCAGTACCTTATTTTAGGATGAAGAAGGTATCAATGAAAAGGGAGGAGTTTCTTGACGTGTATAAATATATTATTTTTGTTTTGTGTGCAGAATACATTATTTTTAAAAATCATGCAAGCTTATTTCAACTGTGCTGTTGAAACATGTAGTTGAAAAGATGCTGTTAGCTGAATAGTTTCATAATTATCTATTGATTAAAGCAAAAGGAATGTTCACATATACCATTGTGTACAAATTTCAGGACAAGAATGGTTGTAGGAGTAGGATCTAGGCATATTTTTGGTAGTTTGGTGGAGATCATTGAACAAAATGGTTGGCAAGGACTTTGGGCAGGAAATACAATCAACATGCTCCGCGTTATTCCAACCCAAGCAGTTGAACTCGAACGTTTGAATGTGTCAAGAGGAGCATGACAGAAGCACAAGAGAAATGGAAAGAGGACGGATACCCAAAGATACAGCTTGGTAATCTGAATATCGAGCTTCCTCTTCACTTCTTATCTCCTGTTGCTGTTGCTGGTGCTGCTGCTGGAATAGCTGCCACACTGGCGTGCCATCCTCTCGAAGTTATCAAGGTAATTGCTGACTTGAGGCCTTGTTGGCAGTCAGTGCTATTTCTTCATCCGTACATTCAACTGTGAAAGTCATATTACATTGTTACTTAATGTCACATCATTGATGTTCTGACAGGATCGCTTGACTATCAATCGAGAGCTTTATCCAAACATTAGCCTTGCCTTCAGCAGGATCTACAAGACTGATGGTATAGGTGGTTTCTATGCTGGCCTCTGTCCAACGCTAATTGGAATGATTCCTTACACCACATGCTACTTTTTTATGTATGATACATTCAAGACCTCTTACTGCCGCTTGCATAAGAAGCCATCTTTGAGTCGCCCTGAGCTTCTACTTATCGGGGCTCTTTCAGGTAAATGAATCAGCATCTCACTCATTGCATCTAGTTTCAGTCTGTCACCTGTTGCTTACCACTTCTACATTTTGTCTTAAAAACTGATGACGAGATAGAAAAGGCAGGGCCATTCTGTCTGGTGATGAAGTCTGAGCAGATAGGTCTGACATTTTACCGTTGGATCCACAGGTCTCACTGCAAGCACAATCAGCTTCCCGCTGGAGGTAGCAAGGAAGCGGCTGATGGTTGGTGCCCTGCAGGGGAAGTGCCCACCAAACATGATCGCTGCTTTGTCAGAGGTGATCCAGGAGGCGGGCTTCCTGGGGCTTTACCGTGGGTGGAGGGCGAGCTGCTTGAAGGTCATGCCGCATTCCGGCATCACCTGGGTGTTGTACGAGGCATGGAAGGATGCTCTTCTGGCTGACAGGAACAAGCCGCGCGGCGTAGCAAATTGAACAAGCTATTTTTTGAACAATGGAGGCGTTGGCGTAGATGAAGCTTGCTGCTCCCTTGCTGGGAGCGCCCAAAGGGTTGCTGGCATTTCTGAATTCTGATCTATTTTCAGTTTTGGATTGCTGGGATTTCTGATCTATTTTCAGTTTTGGAATCCCAGCTGCGGCGAATGGGTACATAGGGTGCGTTTCTCTTTTTGGCTGAGTGGAGAGCATTTGTTGTGTCATGAACTCTGAACAGCTGATTGATTTTTTTTCTGTTATAAGAGAAGGATTTGAGTAGATTTATTGCCCAATGTCTGAGTATAAAATAAGCCTTGCACACACTGACACAACCAACCAAACAAACAAAAGATGTTGCATGTCCCAGAATGAACAGCAAAACATAAGCAGTGCTTGTTATAAAAAAGAGGGAGAGCATAAGCAGTGCTTTGAGTCCTGTGCAATGTTGGCTCGTGACATCCGCCCTCGATCTGCTTTTTGGAGCCTCGCTGCTATTAATTTTTTTAGTGGGTGGAGCCTATAGCTAGCTGAAAGCGCTTTGATGTTCGTGTTGGCCTGGCCAAGTTCAAACTTGGGCTTCGTTTCATCTATAAAGCCCAATTTTAGTTTTGGCCATTCGTGCGGCCCAACAACTTCTGCGCACTGCAACAAAACAATCCAAATTCTTCCAGTCTCGCTCAGCAGTCAGCACTCAGCAGAGCACTCAGCACTCAGCACTCAGCACTCGGTCAAAACAGTAACATATATGAGCTGAAAGCACGTACATAATTTACATAATCCGAAAAAACTACACAAATAATAAGGGAACAGTAACATGCCGGTATCAGTGGGTGTTCCTCTTCGACAATTATGTTGTCTAAAAACATTTTTTGTTTGTTAGGTTCCTCGTGCTGCTTGTCTGCCATCCCGTGCTTGCTATCGCTGTAATAACAGTAGTATAAATCTGGACAGACGTTCATCTAAGACAGGGAGAAGGTTCACCAGAAGGCAAATACCTTCCACAAAAGGATATGGAACTCCGGAACTCCCATCCACCATTACTACTCATACCAAGTCAGACTCCACAGAATCCTGCCGCCACCATGGAACCCCGGCCTTGTAAGAATGGTGCTTGAGCTCGTGATCCCAAGAGATCTCTGACGCTTGCAGGCCAATTACGGATTTTGGTTCCTTGCCATGGGAGGCAATCCATGCTTCAATGGCAGCTTCTTTCTCTTCTTCACTGTCGTAACTAAGCCTCTCTCTACCGAATGGGTTTATGCTTTGGTTGGCCATCGCCGCCATTGCTGCAGTCATATATGCAGAATCCCCTATAATTGGAGCGCCTATAGCAGCAAGCTGTGCCCTTATCTGCAAAAGAATGGAGTTCCAAACTATTGTGATGTACTATAATTCTTGCAATGATTAAAACACAAAATGAAACAATTGCATATGGATGGCTCATTCAACTAAAAACATAAATGTTGGCAAACAGTGCTTTAAGGTTCTCCAAGTTGGCAGGCTATTAGCTCAGATACCTTTTAATTATAGAAGGGGAATAATCAAGCCTCTGGTGATGTATATTTGACTGAAATTCATGATACCTGATGAGTTTTCCCTGTCAAGAGATTGATTTTACATTCATAAGCAGCTTCTTGCTGTGGCCACCCACAACTATTTACATTGTACGCTTTCCTGATCGAAGAGCTTGGCCATGGTACCTTCCTACAATCGAGTACCTCCATTTGACAGAGATGCCATCTTTCAATACAGTCTGGTTAGGTGAGAAGAAAACATTAATTAATGTACTAATAAAGGATTTCAATGTAGCAACCAAGGCCAATGAACTAAAACAAGGTGGTTATTTAAAACTTCTGATGAAAGCATTCAGGCCATGAGTTTATGCAGCATTCATGTCTTATGATGCAGCATTCATCCTCTAGAGCTTATTAACATCCAAACAAAGGTTAAGAACATAATAACAAGGCAACACACGGACGGTTGGTGGAGAATGGACGAGTTTTAGATATAAACTGCTGATTCAGACTTCACTATCTTCAGTTATGGCCAGAACTTAACAAAAGGTGGTCAGTGTGCACAAACATTCATAAAGATAGCCTGACCCAGATATATGCATGCTTGAAGTCAGGACAACAGTGCCAGCATCAAAGCACAAAACATATATTGGCTGAACTAGTAAGCATATAGAAGCAAGCAACAAATTAAGTTCAAAATTACCTTCAGAAACTAATCTAGGAGCGCGATTAACTGGACGCATATAATGGGTAATCGTTCCTGTTGACACAGGTGCTGTACTAAGTGCAAGATAAAGTTTTTTAACCTGTTTCTCCTGTTACAAAATGCAAATAGAAGGATGAATCATTGCAGTAGGTTCATGGAGCAACACGCTGCACTGCAGTCAGGTAGTAACATACCCTTATCAGTCCATGGAAAACTGAGCAGAACTCTTTCGTTTTAGATAAAACCACACTGCAAAGTTTTGAAAAAGGATGACATTACCTACCTATTTCCCACATTTGAGTATAATCAAGTAAAGTGATAGACAAACCATCCTTCAGAGCAGTTGTCAATCTGGTGAGTCGTTAGTAATGGCGTTTCCAATCCCAGTGCACGCGAAGTAAACACTGCGCAAGATTCCTCAATGTTATCAGTTGCTCCACCCACCTGAAGGATGAAAATTCACCGGCTGTTATCATCCGAACTCAGAAAAGTTCAACCATAACCTAGTGACTGGCTGGGCATTTCTAACTTCACCGCCTACAAGAACTTAATAAAACAAATCCTGTTTTATGAATAGCCCCCATGCTTCTGGTTTCATCCCATTCTGCATTGGTAGTACATACACATTTAAGTGGATGTGAATTTTATTCTGTGAAGGTAGCTTAATGGCAAAAATACTCTAAAATCAATATCGTATTCATAGGAAATTCAAACAACATCAGGTTAAAGACATGAAAATATGTTCAACAAAGTAGATGTCCAATCTTGCAGACACACATTCCATGCTACGGCATGTGTGGTCAGCGGTCTAAGAAATTTAGAGCCCCTAATGAGAAAGTGGAAGATAAAGAGAAGCATACTGATGTTGCAGCAGGTTTATCAAGAACAACATATTCGTCAGTGACTGCTATTACCCTGGATTTCCAGTCAATTTCATAACACCTGCCATGATCGAGTAAACAAACATACTCATAAGCAACCAAGCTGATTCAGTCATTCACCACAGCAGAGATGAGAGAACAGCATCCATCCAATCCTACCTTGGAAACCGTTTGGGATGCACATGAACCCGCAGGTACGTGCCGGCCTCGAGGCGCTGGTTGGGGTCCGTCACCCTAAACGTCTTCTGAGCCTCTCTCACCGTCTTCCCTTTAATGGACGCCCTCCGGCGCAGGATGGAAGGCTGGGTGACTTCCCGGAAGATTTTCAAATGCTCCGGAGAAGCGTAGGGAGGCGGCTGCGGCGCGACGAGCGCGTAGTACACAGCGCCAAACTTGATGAGGTCTGCAGCATACCTTCACATCCGCAACGTTAGCCTCAGCTCACTGTTACGGCGGTAGCCAATTCACTCCTAGTTCTAGAAAGAGAGCGCAGGAGGGAGAGGTGTGCTTACAGAGGAGGCAGGCCGAGCGACTTGGAGATGAAATCGGCTGCTACCTCGTCCTTGCGAGCCACGAGGTGCTCGATTCTCGGAGGGTCGTCCTGCGGGGGGCACGGCAGAAGCCGGTCGTACACTGGGTACCTGCGTCACGGGGGGCAGGCATCAGGGTGTATCACAAGGGGATATCAGCTGTTTGGATTGTGGAAGGGTGGGGGAGGGTCGGAGGGGGAGCTTACGGTGTGGCTGATGGGGCATCGACGGCGGCGGCGGTTGAGGCTGCCGCGAGGTGCGTGGAACGCGGGAGTACGGAGCGGCGTCGCGGGGCCGAGTGGGCGGTGAGGATCGCAGAGGACGTGGAGAGGCCGCGAGGGAGGGTGGGAGCGCGACGGAAGGAGCGGTGCCATAGCTGCGGGAGGAGGGAAGCGACGGAGGCCACTGGCTTCGGCATCCCGGCGTGCCCCGGCGGCGGCGGGAGGAGCTGGGGGTTCTGCGGTTTGGTGCTGGGGCGGGCCTCTTGCCCTCCTCTTCCCAGGGGGTTCTGCTCACGCTACGGAGTTCAGATAGGATGGATATCTGATGATAGTATTTTTTTTTTTTTTTTTTTTGAGAATCTGATGATAGTTTTTCTGGTTCTGCTGAAAGTCCCATTTTTTAAATTTAAAATCGTAAACCGGCCTTTACATGCAAGATGTTACGATGACTATCCATAAGCAGTGTAAACCAGTACTAACGATAAGCAAGAGTCGATGTGTTTAGACTTCAGGAGCTACACACACTTAATTACATTACATTTGTACCCATACATACATAGCATAATAAAATCTTTGACATAAAATTGCATAAATCTTGACATATACGTAAAGTCTAAGATCACAGATGGCTAGAGCTGATTCAGCACTTTTCGTATGGGAAAAAAAATGTCACTTTTGCAGAAGAAAAAAAGGAAAAGGAAGGAAAACACCCGGGACGAAACTATCCATCAAAAGTTTGCGAACTGGACATCAAATCCTACGAGACGCCCATGAATTGAAATGGAAATCAAGGAAGAAAAGGAAATACAGCTCTTTCTAACCCTTTTTTATAGATAAGTCGTTGTCACACTCACATAGTTCAGTGGGGATATAATCCTCCCTTTCAAAGTTATTAGATTAGATATTTTAGCTTTAAATTCATAATTTTTGCTACAATTTTAATAAAATTATGTGTCCAAAACACTAAAATGTGTTATAATTTGGAATAGGAGAATACATCTAGACTTCATATATTTATGATAAAACTATAATTCACTCTAGTGATTTGGAGCAATCCATCACTAAAACTTTTTTCTCATAAATTTGGCCTCTCTTCAACTCCAGGTTTTCATAGAAGGGGCCGGCTAGGGGTAGGCAAAAGGCCAGGCTGTTTATGTTGGTCGGTTTGGTTCGAGCCCAGAAAAAATTATCGACGCCTTTGTCTTAACTTTGGGCAGCAACAATATAGACGGTGAGGCCAGGTCAAGCAAGGGAGTCGCAACAAGCCTTACTGTTTGCAATGGTGTTTTTATTTTCCTGCAATGCAGTTAAAATAAAAATGTGGGATTTAAGAGGTAAAGGGAAAAAGGAGACTGGTTAGAAACTGGTAGGGTCTTAGGTTGGAGGGAGATCCAAAGATTGCTGTTGCATTTTAATAATTCTTGATTTTTTTTTTGTCTTTTCTAACATGCTGTACACCCAGCCTCCTTCAAGCATATTAAGCTAAAAAAACCCTCATTCAAGGATATACAATTACGTTCAGGGCAGATATTAATTAAATTTTAACGTCTCAAGGTGATCGATTTCATCAAGATATCATGTTACCTACCATTTATTTATGTGACAAAGAAGAACAATGTTTTTAGGAGGAAAAAAATCGAGTGACAGCCCACAAGGATGACAGATCCTATGAATTTTAGTTTGCTAAATAGAGTAACAGTATAACACGGAGATTGGAGCACACCATTGGCATAGACGTCGAGCTCCGGCACGACGCCGAGGGCAGCATGGTAGTACGTATATTTTTCTCTGTCTAAAAAGTTCCGATATAGTGTCTTAATTACTGTAGCTTTTTAGTCCGTTCTCCGGCACAACGCTGCTTTCATCCACCAAGTCGGTGCTCTTATTACAGTCCAACGTCCAAGCATCAAGCTCATAACTTGCTTGCTGGTCGATTTCGTGTCAACAAGCAAAAGCAACACCTGACGGGTCCCTAGCAGTCAAATCGCTTTACACATAGGCACTTAGCATCAAATCGTCAATGCAGGCACAGTCGCCGCACGAACCATGGATCACCTCGTCACGTACGCGACGAGCTCGTCCATGTCCTGCCTGGACGATCCGCCCTCGGCCACGGCGCCGCGGACGGCCTCCCCGAGCGCGGCCGCCCGCCGCCGGATCTCCGCGCCTTCGTCGGAGGCCATGACCCTTTCGATGGCGTCGCGGATCGCGGCCGCGGGGGTCACGTCGTGCCGCCGCTCCCAGGGGCGTACGAGCACGCCGGCGCGGAGGTACTTGCACACGAGCTCGGCGTCCCAGGGCTGGTCGCTGTGCATGGGCCACGCCAGGATGGGCTTCCCGTGGCTGAGGCTCTCCACGGTGGAGTTCCACCCGCAGTGGCTCATGAACGCCGCCGTCGCGCCGTGCGCCAGGATCTCCAGCTGCGGCGCCCACCCGGTGACCACCACGCCAGGGGCGTCGGGGCCGAGCTCGGACGCCGCGGCGGCGCGGAGGGTCTCGGCCGCGGGATCCCCGTCCCCACCGCGCAGGTCCGCGCGGTCGGCGTCGCGCAGCACCCACACGAAGCGCGCCCCGCTGTCCCGCAGCGCGGCGGCCAGCTCGCGCACCTGCTCCGGCCGCAGCGACGACGTCGTGCCGAACGAGACGTACAGCACCGACGACGGCGGCTGCGCGTCCAGCCAGTCCAGGCACTCGTGCCGCGGGCTCCCGCTCCTGCTCTTGCCGGCGTCGGGGAGGAGCACGGGGCTGAGAGGCCCGACGGCGAACAGCCTGCGGCCATCGGAGGACGGGATCCCCTGGAGCGCGTCGAGGAACTCGCCCTCGAGCGCGCGGCAGGTGTTGACGACCATGCCGGCGCCGGGCGCGCGGCGGCGCTCCTGCCCCATCCGCCTGGCGAGCGCGACGAACTCCGGGGTGGCGCAGGCGTCGGGCGGGTGGAAGACGAGGCCGTGGCGGCGGAGGAGGGCGTGGTCCCGGTCCGCCCACCCGATGTTGTATGAGGCGGCGAGGCAGTGGACGCCGAGTGCCTCGGCGTTGCGCAGCCTCGCGGCCTCGGCCGCCGCGAACGCCGCCATGCGGTCGTGGAGGACGACGACGATGCGGCGGTGGGCCGCGGCGAGCTCCGCCAGGAGCGCGGCCAGCGGCGCCCGCGAGCCGGCGCAGTAGGCCTCGAAGAGCGGCAGCATGTGCGCCGGGAACGGGGAGGACGGGTCCGGGGCCGGGGACTCGTGCGGGGGCACGTCCAGCGCGCGGAAGCGCAGCGCCGCGGGAGGGCGGCGCCGGGGTCGGGGCCCCAGCCGTGGAGGCGCGCGCGGGCCTCACGGAGGTGCGGCTCCGGCGCGGCGAAGTGGACGGGGAGCCCCGCGACGCGAGGAGCAGTGACAGGTGCAGCAGCTGGTTCAGGTGGCCCTGCGCCGGGAACGGCACCGTCACGATGGCCACGGCGGCGGATTCCTCCATTCCCATCGCCGGGGCTGGAGTGCGGCCTTGGCTTGGATGTGATTGTGATGTGAGAACTGAAGAAGAGGAAGGTCGCGGCGCCGGCGAGCGTGCTCGTTTAGTAATCAAATCCTTCGCGATTTCTTTAATGGAAAATTTATTTAAAAAGACAAAAAGTTATGCCACTGCCGATACCAGCTCGCGTGTGATGATGAAAAGAAAAATTGAAGAGGAAGGAGCTCGGGCGTTTCGTGCGGAGATTCTTCACGCTCGGACTCGGGAGCAATCTATCGTTGAGCTCTTGCCAATGGCCGTCCACGGCAACGGCCTGCGGCACACTGGACTGCGACTGCCGTGCGCCGGACCAGACGCTTGATGACAGCCTCCCGGCACAGGGATCTTCACTTCTTCAGACACCGGGCTCGCGACGCATGGGCGTGATTGGTTGGGAGAAAGTTGGAGCCTGGCTCGTACCAGCCAGCCAGGTCCCTGCCCACCAGGTTCATCTGATGCAAGAGCAGTCTGTTTGGTTCATCAGTTACACAGAGATAGGTTAGAGACGGAAGTTGTTTGGTTGAAAGGACGAACTTGCTTTTACAGAGAGAAGAGTGCATGCAGGTACGTGTGCAGCGCACTCCGGGAGCCAGGCTCGCCGGAAACGGAATCTGATTTCGTTTCTCGGCAGCCAGGCTGAGTGGGCTGGCTTGCACCCGCCGGACCAGGCTGAAGCCTCCGTCAAGCCAACCAATCAGTGGAGGCATGCATCGATCGGACGGGCCAGGTTCAGGTTCCTTCGCGGAACCAATCACACCCATGATGATGAATTGATGATGATGGCACACTGGAGTCTGGAGTCTGGAGATGATGTTGTTGGTTGCCGTATATAGTTAAAAGTTAAACCCTTCCAACAGCTCCGTCATTCGCAATCATGTATTTCGTGTCTCATCACCGGTTTCAACGAACGAGGGGAGGGGAGGGGCTGCTTCTGGCTTAGGCATCGTTCGGTTCTTCAGCAACAATTTTTTACTAGAAATGCTTAGATAATCCTTACAGATGAGCCGGAAAATTTTCTAGGTAGCTTTCTAGCTAACTGAACGAGCCAATTTCCTAGAGAATTAGAATGTTTGGCTAATTTATACTCCATCCCTAAAAAGCAAGTCGTTTAAAACATAGTTGTGCATACTTTGTCACTCACGGTGAATATACTTTACTATGACCTCTTAACCTCTTTTTATCTGTGATGAACAAGGGAATGTAAGAAGATCATTCACCAGTCAGACTGTCACCAGGGACCAGGCGAAGAAGTCTCACTCATCCTACCATCGGTCCATCATCATCAATCAACACAGAGAAACAGAGAAAAAAAAGAAAAGAAAAGAGAGAGCTTTTTTCTTCAATTTTCACCAAGCCGGGGTTGGGACACGAGTCGCGCCGTAGCCCAGAACCAGGAGCCCGGCCGGGCAGCTACAACCACATCCTCTCCTCTCATCTTCCCTCCCCTCTCGTCTCCAAAGCAACCTGGCTTCGTTCCCTTCCCTCCCTCCTCCTGAGCCCTGAGCTGAGCAGCTTCGCGATAAGACTATAATATAAATCCAACGGCTCTCGCGATAAGCCAATCCTCTCCCTTCCCAGGGCCGTAGCGGCGACTGGACTGACTGGGGCGGGCGAGGCATTCCTCCTCCCTCTGCGCTTCGCCGGCGACGACGGCGACGAATAGGTGCGCCGCCCCCTTTCCCTAATTCCCTTCCGTTCCTGCCGTACGGGGCTGGGTGCGCGACGGGCGACGCCGGGCCGCGGGCGTGCGGGGTGACGCGGCGCCGGCGGCAGGGATGGGGATTCGTTTCCTGTAGGCAGTGTGAGATGTTTTGTTTGTCGCTTGGTTGGGTAGCCATGTACATTTCGTGGGGAGTCCTGTTTCGCTCCAATATCACACCATGTCCTGATTTCATGTTCACAATCGACAGCTTTCTTTTATAGCAAGTGCTGTGTGTCATCAAGCTTTCCTGGGCCTAGGGAGTGAGGTGTATATAGATTGAATTCAGTTTGCACTTTGCCTGTATGAATGAAAATGAGCCACTTCTTCACTTCTTCCCGAGCCCGAACATACCAAGAGAGCCTTCTTGATTGGTTGGTACTACTATGCTTGAAATGCTACTCTTGTGCAGCGAAGGAATTATACCTCATGCTTAAAATCCCATGTGGTTTTCAATTTTTATTTGGTAGGAATACTTGCTGTAGGTGGCATGCTCTACCTATTTATTTCCCACAACATGATGGTATTAAGGACCTCTTTGCTTTATTTTCTCTTACGACTTGCCTCTGCTGCGCAGGGTTCTGAAGGGACCAAGATTCTGGATACCTCACTCCCTTGATTCAGAATGACTCCTGTGAGTCATTGCTCCGTTGGCAATATCAGCCTGTTTCACATCGGAAGCTTCAGAACCAGCCGGGAAATCCAAATAAGAAGGTTCCAGGGCTCGGCGAGGTATTCGAGAGTAGCATCGCGGTTGCCTGGAGGACTGCTGCAGCCACAAACAGCGTTCCACCTGATCAGTATCTACAAGAGAAGAAGCTGGTCCTCTGCCCAGAGGTCAAGAACCTTGTCTGCAGCGACCGTGGGGACTGATGTCACGTTGGAGGATCAGAGTCCATCTCCTCCGGGAGAAACCTCTGATGAAAATTCTGAGACTGCATCTGACGCTGGTGAAGCGGCGCGAGCAGGCCGAGGCTAGCACAGGACAAGCTCCTTCTGCTCGCAAATTAGGACGCAACATTCGGAAGAGCGAGATGCCTCCGCTGAATGAGGAAGATCTAGTTCCTGGCGCGTCTTTTACTGGGAAGGTGATGTCCATCAAGCCATTTGGAGTTTTCGTTGACATTGGGGCATACACAGAGGGCCTTGTTCATATCTCCAGAGTAAGTGATGGGTTCGTAAAAGATATATCTTCCCTCTTCACTGTTGGACAAGAGGTGTCAGTGAGATTGCTTGAAGCAAATAAGGAAACAAAGCGTATCTCTCTGACGATGAGGGAAGGTGATGACTATGTGAAGCCTAAAACAGAAACACCTAAGGCTGCAAACAGTGGGCGGAGTGCCACCACAACTCCTAAAAGCTCACCAAGGCAAACAAGGGAAAGACAGGAAGGCAAAGAGACGGTCGAGTCAAAATATGTACCAGGGCAATCTCTGAATGGCACTGTGAAAAGTACAACGAGAGCAGGTACATTTGTGACATTGCCTGATGGGAGTGAAGGATTCCTTCCCAGAGAAGAGGAAGCATTGGCTTTGTTTACCCTTATTGGGCAATCTGCAATGGAAGTTGGTAAACAGATAAGGGTTAAAGTACTGAATGTAGCACAAGGTCAGGTCACTTTGACGATGAAAGGGGTGGAAGATGATGAAGATGATCTGAAGACACTAAACATGGAGCTTAAGCGGGACTGGTCCAAAGGGACCAATGCGTTCGAGTTGGCTTTCCGTAGGAACAAGGAGATCTCTGCATTCTTGGATCAGAGAGAAAAGACAAAAGTACCAGAAGTACAAGCAGCTGCTGAGAAAAGTAGTGAAGAACTGAGCTCTGTGTCAGAAGTAGAAACTGATGTTCCTGCTCCTGTATCTGATGCCTCTTCTCAGGTGGGAATCGAGGATTCTACTTCTGTGGTAAATGCTGCTGAGGACCAAACTGTAGAATCCGAAAGCTCACCTGTAATTAGTGAACTGTCCTCCAACGGAGCCCCAGATAGCACTAGTGTGTCTTCAGTTTCAGAAACTGCGGAGAAACCTGATGAACCTGAAGAATCTTCAGCAGTTGAAGAGGTCCTTGCAACTGCAAGTAGCGAGGTGGAGAAAGAACCAGCTGCTGCTGCTGGAGTTGCACAAGCAAGCACCACGACAGGTCTGTAGTAATTTTACGAGTGAGTCAGTGATGGTATGTTCTGATAAGCCACACCTTATCTGTGAAAGCCTCTTGAAGAAGCAACGCTGCCTAATTAGAATAGAATAGGGGGTGCTATAATAGATTGCAAGAAACCTGTTCAAGCTACTGTTTTTTCCAGTTACTCTCATTTTAATTTTTGTTACATGGCTGTTTCACACATTGGTACCAATCCTTGAGTTCTACCCTGGGTAGCCAAAGGGGTTGATCTGCTTGTTATTTGTTGGTCTACAAAATCATACATAGTTCATTTCCATCTCACCTTCTAGTGTATTCTTAAGATCAATTATTTCTCCACATTTGCAAATATTTTTTTTCTTTGATTATGTTTCTTGTGACATGTCAGCTGCATAGTTTTGCTCATACTATTTTTATATAAGACAAAAACATGTTACTTGTCTGCTGACGCTTTTAATGGAGACAAGACTGACTTCCTGATGGTATATGAAGTCCTATACCTTGGCATACCACTGTGTATCTTGAAATAAGTAATTGCTTGATTCAAAATTTTATTTCTGTCGAATTTTGTTGATTTGACAATCTAACCCTGAAACATAATTCTGTAACTTGTCTATTGAATTTGTGCAATTAAGAGTGATAATAAAGTCTTGCATCTTGATTTTTCATTTCTTATAATTATTTTCTCCTATGTGGAATGCTGTACCCTGCATTTTCCTAGCAAAAGTTCACCACATATTGCAAATTGTTGACAAACCATTGCTAAGACAGCACAAGGAAGATTTTGATAATCTTTTCTGCACTTGAGCAGCCACTATTTCTCCTGCCCTTGTCAAGCAATTGCGTGATGCAACTGGAGCAGGCATGATGGACTGCAAAAGGCTCTTGCTGAAACAGCAGGTGACATTTATAAAGCTCAAGAATTCCCTCTAAAAGAAAGGGTTGGCTGCTGCTGACAAGAGGGCTGGCAGAGCAACAGCTGAGGGAAGAGTTGGCTCTTACATACATGACAGCAGAATTGGGGTTCTTATTGAAGTGAACTGTGAGACTGACTTTGTGTCCCGAGGTGACATCTTCAAAGAGTTAGTGGATGATCTTGCCATGCAAGTTGCTGCCTGCCCTCAAGTACAATACATCTCTATTGATGACGTCCCTGAAGAGGTTGTGAAGAAGGAGACTGAGCTGGAGATGCAGAGGAGGACCTTTTGTCAAAGCCTGAGCAGATCCGGGCTAAGATTGTTGAAGGGCGTGTAAAGAAGAGGCTTGGAGAATTTGCTTTGTTTGAACAGCCATTCATCAAGAATGACAAGGTCACAATAAGTGAGTGGCTGAAGCAAACTATAGCTACAACCGGAGAGAATATGAAGGTCAAGAGATTTGCCCGATACAACCTAGGTGAAGGGTTGGAGAAGAAAAGCCAGGATTTTGCAGCTGAAGTTGCAGCCCAGACAGCAGTGAAGACGCCGCCATCTGCTCCTCCGAAGGATGACAAGCCTGCTGAAACAACAGAATCCGCTGAGAAGTAATCTCCTTCCTCGTGATGCTTGTTTCCTGTGTGCTCATGTTTATTGAGTGTGTGCACAAGATGTGCATCGGTGTGTGTGTTAGGCATTTCTAACTGAAAACTATACTGTTATGCCTCTTATGCTTACATTTGACACACATGTTTCCAGGAAGCCGGCGGTTGCAATTTCAGCTTCATTGGTAAAGCAACTCCGAGATGAAACCGGTGCTGGTATGATGGACTGCAAGAAAGCTCTGGCTGAGTCTGATGGTGATCTTCAGAAGGCTCAGGAATTCCTCAGAAAGAAGGGCCTCTCATCTGCAGACAAGAAATCTTCTCGACTAGCTGCTGAAGGACTGATTGACTCCTACATCCACGACAACCGCATCGGATGCATGATTGAGGTCAACTCCGAGACGGACTTTGTGGCTCGCAACGAGAAGTTCAAGGAGCTTGTGAATGACCTTGCGATGCAAGTGGTAGCATGTCCACAGGTTGACTATGTCTCAGTGGACGACATCCCAGAGAGCATCATCAGCAAAGAGAAGGAGATTGAGATGCAGAGGGACGACCTGCAGTCCAAACCTGAGAACATCAGGGAGAAGATCGTCGAAGGGCGGATAGGAAAGAGGCTTGGAGTGATGGCGCTCCTGGAGCAGCCCTATATCAAGGATGACAGCAAGACAGTGAAGGATCTCGTGAAGGAGATGATCGCCTCACTTGGGGAGAACATTAAGGTGCGGAGGTTTGTCCGGTACACCCTGGGAGAGAACTGATTGGTGTGAGGCGGTGACCTCGGTCAGCGTCACAGTCCTGACATGAGAAGTTGGGCACATTTTGGTTCAAGGAGGTGCATAGCTGTTGTTAGTCTGTACTCAATTCCATCTGTAATTCCGTATCACCTGTTACTGCTGTTCCTGGTTCAAAAGAGTGAACTTAGTACGTACTACTTTGTAGATGATATAAGAGGGGTCAGTATGTCCATCAAAGCATTACAACACTACGGCAAATTAAATTTTTGTATCTTTTCATGTGCTTCGTTTCAAATTCTCTTTATTTTACAACAGACAACAGACAAGTACTGAATTCTGCTTTTCTCAATCATGTCGCCCTTTACTTACCTTTGCTGTGCTCCTCGTTCTGAAATAGGCCTAGTTTCAGGCATCGAGCATTTTCTGAATATTTCTGGGCAGGATCGATGCGCTTTCTTCAAAACATTCTTTGGTATGGTCTTGGCCAATGTCAAGTCTTGCTCATGTGGTTCCATGAAGGCCACGTCATCTTCATGTTCAGCATACAGTGACGTGCAGGCAGATACTTCTTCCCGGCATCCCACCGAGCATCTGGAATCATGTTTTTCAATGCTCTGGATTCAGTTCAAATTTGTAACGACTGTTTTGGTCAAAATGCAAATCGAGCCTCGTTCAATTAGGTTAGTATTTTAATTTAATAGAGCCCACCCACACACCTGGTTCAAAACTTTGGCTTACCTATTTAGTATTTTTGTTTTTGATTAACTACTATTTTTTTTAATGGAGGATTATGTGCTCATTAACCTCAATTTTTCTGACTTAGTCTTGTAATGGCAGGATGTAGGTATGTGCACGTCCATGTGCGTTATACTATATATATACTTAAAAGAAAAAGAACTTCAGCCATAAATGATTTGAGAAGAGAATGAGTGTTGAGTCCGAGTTTGTACCCTGAGGCAAAAGATAAATTTTGGTCAAAATTTGTTCTCTTCCAAAGCTGTCCTGTCATAATGTTTGAAGGGCGAGACGGGTCTAATTCATCAGCTCAAATTCAAACTGGATTACAAGGACTTGGATCAATTTCTATCCAAAACATACAAACTCCCTGAGCCTCTGACACTGGCTAAACCGAAGGCGGTTAGCAAACTGACAAAGGAGAGCAATAATTGATTCACAGAATACAGAAGAGAGGCACAGGGCGAAGGAAGAGGAGCGGACAGCGGAGAGACAGCCGCCATGGACACCGAGAGGAAGGCGGCGGCGGTTGAGATGAGGGAGTGGTGCGTCGCTCTCCCCAAGGTGGAGCTCCACGCCCACCTCAACGGCTCCGTCCGCAACTCCACCCTCCTGTCAGTGCTCCGCTCCACACCGCCCCCATCCATCTCCCCTCTCATCTCATCCCTCTCCTCCCGGTTTTGATTTTTTTACCCTTTGCTAGAGGTAGCTTAGCTCCTCCGAGTTCTTGATTCGATGCTAGAGCAGCGGTAATCCATGACTTCACTGATAACGTGTATCCTTGGGCAACATCTGTTCCATGACTTCCTTAAAAAAAAAAAAAATCCTGTTCCATGGCAGTTATGATTCTGTGACAAAAGTTCGGAGAGGAATTTGCTACGAAATTGTTGGCTTGAATATGATCTTGTTTACCAGCTAACAAATCTGATCTGATTGCAAACTGTGAGGTTGTAGGTATTACAGATTTTTAGGAAGCAGAGCATATACAGGAGCAGTGTGACCTTCCCTTCTCTCCTTACCACTCTTCCTTGTTTGTAAACTGCTTTACACTTTTTTTTAATATATTCACTAGGGGCTATAAAAAACCCCTCCTGTCCACCTAAAAAAAACAGTAGCAGCATGTAGACATGTGGACTCATGGCATTATTTATATTAGCGTGAGTGCTCATGTAGGTGAGAATCTTCGCCTGTTTTAGAAAATTTCTGATGGAGCTTTTAGTTCACAAATCACAAATGACTTGACCTTCTTGAAAATGACCTTATTATATTACTTCTATGAGATAACTGATGATAGGTCTCTAAATTATTTTTGTCATTGGAGTAAACAAATATACCATGTGTTACATGGTTTGGCTAGTTCAACTAAGACATCTCATGTTTAACAGAGAGTCAGAGATGCTCTGTTTTCCCTTCTTTTTTTTTTTTTCAAAATATTCAGATCCTTTAGTGAGTAATGCTGGTTCACAGGTTAGTCCTTTTTATTTGAGTATGTAATTCTAGGCTCTAGCTATTTATATTTGGACTAAACAGCTTACATACCATGTAAAACACCTATGCTTATTCTCTGGAGAATATATTGGCAGCATTCGGCTTATCATATTATAAGTCTTACCGATGTTCTATCCTGCCTAGACACCATATTATCATTATTAACATAGAAAGTTGACCTTTCTAGTGGTAAATTTGAACAGAGAACTTGCAAAACAGCTAGGTGACAAAGGAGTCATTGTCTTCGAAGATGTTAAGGATGTGATCATGAAGAGTTAGTGTCTGATTCCCTTGAAATTGTTTTCTAATACAGTTACTAATATAAATTGTATCAAAACTCTTATATGGATTCTTGGTACTTTTGCTTTACAACCGCAGTATATATATGAGGCTTCTAAACTGTGTCTTTAAATGTTAAACAGGTGATAGGTCTCTTCCAGAGTGTTTCAAGCTTTTTGATCTGTTTCATATACTTACAACTGATCATGATACAGTAACAAGGATTGCTAAGGAGGTATCTGCCATTATGATTAGAAGGTTGCATTTTTTTGTATCCTGTTGTACACTCAATTAGCTTAGAATTAACCCGACAAAATTAACAGGTTGTGGAGGATTTTGCTGCAGAAAATGTTGTATATTTGGAAATAAGAACAACACCTAAGGTGATACTTTTTTTTTTTGTATTTTGTGCAGTTTTCTAAGCAATAAGACGATATTGTGAGTGGTTTTATGTTTTCTTATCATCCAGAACAATGAAGCAAAGGGGATGACCAAGAGGTCTTACATGGATGCTGTTATTAGAGGTCTGAAAGAAGTTGAAGCTGTTGATGTCACATTATTTGATTCTAATTTCAGAACAAATGAAACACTAAATTCTAAGCTGTTGGATGGTGAAACAAAGAAAAAGAAGATATATGTTAGGCTCCTTCTTAGTATTGATCGCCGCGAGACAACTTCAGCTGCAATGGATACTGTATGTTAATATTTTTCTCACCAACCAATATTCTGAACTAATGCATGCGGGTTACCTATTGACAATCTGCTCAAATCATTATTTCTCTTGGTCAGGTTAATTTAGCCATGGAAATGAAGGACCAAGGTGTCATAGGAATCGATCTTTCTGGCAATCCGGTTGTGGGGGAATGGTAAACGCATTTTTCATCTGGCTTAAACTAGGTGAAAACATGCTAAATATCTATGTTCTTAATTTCTTATATTCCTTGTCATTTGCAAAATTTTATGTAGGGAAACATACTTGCCTGCCCTACAACATGCTCAAAATCTGGGAATCCCCATTACAATTCACTGTGGAGAGGTCTGGGAATACATGCCATCAACTTTGAAACCACTCTTTCCTTCTAGAGCTTTATTTGGTTGCAGCAACATTTGTAAATCTTGCCCTATACTATTTGACCAACAAAGTAAAGCTTAGTGACAATAGGTAGCAAACCGGAAGGAAATCCAAGCAGTGCTGGACTTCTGCCCTCAGAGGCTGGGTCATGTATGCTGTCTGAATGATGTAGAATGGAAGAAGCTCAAGTCTCTGATGATTCCGGTAAACTAATTTTGTACCCATTACATGTCTAATGGTCAATTAGGTGTTTCTTGTAAATATGCTTAACTCAAAAGACAAAATGCAGGTTGAGATATGTTTGACTTCAAATGTTATGACAGGAGGTGCTCCTTCCCTAGAGCTTCATCACTTTGGTTGGTCCCTAAACATACGAACTCAAAAGTTCATACCAGGAATCATCATCTCAGCACTAAATTCTTCCCATACTGAATTGTGCAGCTGACCTCTACAATGCAAAGCACCCTCTGTCCCTATGCACAGATGATTCTGGACTGTTCTCAACAAGTCTCTCAAATGAGTATTACCTTGTCGCAATGACTTTCGGTATGTCCTCTAATACATGCAAATATGGATCCGTTTCCGATTCGGACCTGACTGACGTATGCTTTTGGTAGGTCTCAGCAAGCCCGAGCTGTTTCAGCTAGCTCAGGATGCAGTGCAGTTTGTTTTTGCTGATGGTGTGGTGAAGAAGTCTCTGAAGGAGGTGTTCAAGCATGCTGAGAAGAGACTGCTCATGTGTGATGAACTTGCTGCACCAAGCTAGTGTTTGTGCCCGTTATTTAGATCAGTATGTGTCAACCCAATTGTATGAATTATGATTATATGGTGCAAAGAAATGTACAGGCTACATAACTTCTCGTTTATGCACCTATATGAATATGATATATGTTCCCTTTTTCAAGACCTTATTAGAAGGATCATAGTAATGATGATTATTTGACTTAAACTTTCCATACATTTCTTTGCTATTTTGTTATATAGAATGAAACTTCGAGTCTATACATCTCAAACTAACATGGGCTATTCTGTCGAGGGGCCAAACCACAGACTAGGCCACTAGCGCGCCCAAACAAGCCCACTTCCTCCCTTGACCCGTATCTTCCAAAGCTTCATCGAGTATGCGGCAACCGGCGATTCGCCGATCTTAGGCGCAGGAGGATCGATACTAGCTGTCACGATCCTTCGCAACCGAATAGCAATTACGAGAGTATTTGGTACAAATTGGTAAGAACCAGAGAGAGAGTAGAATGGGAAGAGCAGGGAATCAGGGTAGTAGCAAGATAGAGCTTCGAGGAACGGGGTTCACTTTCTGTTCCATGATGAAAAAGGGACTCCGAAGCCAGCCCATATATCTATCGTTGAAGCCCAGCATTTAGGCCCATGGTCATGACATTCGACACGCGCGCTACGCTGATTCACTTTCCTGTTCCATGATGAAAAAGGGACTTTTGAAGCCAGCCCATATATCTATCGTTGAAGCCCAGCATTTAGGCCCATGGTCATGACATTTTTGGAACCATTGATCATTTCCACTCATAAATGAAGATTCCATTACTTCCTTCGCTTTTTGCTTGACATTTTGCCGAAGACGTATGTGGATCCTTGTTGTTACGCTTTTTTTTTTTTTTTTTTTGCATGCTTTTCCTGCTTCCTTCTGGCTACAAATTGTTGCATGCCTCCTGACGTCTTTAAGTGGAAACCAACCAATCATTTTACTATTTATTTACTCAATTAGATATTTATTTACCATTTTTCAGAGCTATGCCTATAGTGCCCCAGTTTTTGTTTTCATTATGAGAACTCTGCTGATCTGTTGATATCTAAGCAGTAAGCTAAGCAAACCACCATCATGTGTTGGTTAGTCACGAAAGCACAATAACTCAGTTGATTAGTTAGACAGTTGTTCGTGTTCATCAGATAGTATTATCTACAGCAACTCTGCTAGCATGTACACTGAATCACCTCCACATATTCAAGTGAAGGATAAGATAAGAGCGGACTGTAATGGAGAAGGATACAAAAGACCATGTCTGAAATTCTGGGCTCAATTGTAGGTGCCCATGGAGATCAACCAGACTGCAACTTGATGCAAGCCCGCGAAGATACGTACACAGCACAGAACTTAAAAGGAGAGAAAAAGAACTAGACTATACAACCTGCGGTGCTCTTCAAAGAAAGGTGGAATCAGTTGGTCTTCTTTGACGAATCATCCTCAGAGGAGGTAGCGTCGTTACTGCTGTTATCTTTGTGGTTGTCACTGTTATTTTCAAGGTTAGGAACTACTGCTGTAGACGGTTCCACATTAGATAGCCGAGCTGCGCCTATAACTTGCTCTGGGAGCTCCTCATATGTGTTTGCCTGAAAGTACACAGGTAATAGCGTATATTAACAGCCAAAAGTGAGGTCCGCATATACATATATTGACATAGAAAATCTCCAGGTTCATTGGTAGAGATGGAGACCCTCTTTTTTTTAATCCCAATAGAGTATACTAATGGCCCATCCTTAGCAAGACTGAACTGCATTTGCAGTTTTTAGAGAAATGAAAACTGTCAAGGTCATTTTTTTTTTAAAAAAGAGTCTGTCAGTGTAGAAAAGAGACACCGACCTGTATTAGGAAAGCCATATCAACTACTAATGTCGTGACAACACCAAACACCAAGCCCAAAACTCCGTTTGCTACTGCAGAAGAACCAATGTCAACGTCCACCTGCAAAACACTACAGGCTCAGATGCATTGCCTTATTCACAAATGACATTTTTTTCACCTTTTTATTCTCAAACATGCAGGACAAGTGCACACCATTGTATTAATAAGTAGAGAAAAAGGTCCCATTACAAGCCATGTGGACAGCAGAGTTAGACATTTTTCACTTCCGTCTGGCATTAATTGTAATAAAATAACAAGTTAAATTGTATCAGCCAAAACATACCATCTCAAGATTTTTTTTCTTACACAAGACAAGATGAAATCATAAGGGATGTGTTAGAAATATTTCAAGCACAACATATTGGCCTCACCTCCAAATATCCAGGACTACGTATATAGCTACAATCCACAGCCTTTCCCAACAAGCAAGGGGTGCTGCCAACACTCTGCCGCACTATCCAAGAGCCCTGAAGTTTTTTTTTTTTTCCAAGTCAAAGTTTAAGTGAAGAAAAGAAAACTATTGCAACACCATACATAGATATTGGGTGAAAAAGACCTTTGGAACAGATGGTATGAGCTTCAGTCTGCTGTTGCGGAAGTCATCGTCGCCATCAAAGAAGCGCTGTAGCAATGATCCCTTTTTCAAGGTACTTGTGACGAAATACAAGACCATGCTATAGTGAGTTGATCCGGGAATCTACAAGATAAATTCACCAAAAAAAAAATCAAATGGATAGATAAAGGTTTCAAAACAGTTCTCTAGAATGGTGACTTACCTGCAAGTTGACAATAAATGTATGCATCCCTTTCTCAGCAGCAACCTATAATAGAAGTAAAAGAAAGAAGAAAGTTAAAGCTTTTTTTGGCTGGTCCTAGATCCTTGATAAAAGCAATGTCATCTACGATTATGTTGTAGTTGAATCATGATTGTAGTGAAATAGTGCAAATTTAAAGTGATTAAACAAATAACAGCCGCAAAATAGGAATAAGTGATTAGGCCAACGTTTTGGTTACCTGAGCAACACAATTTTTTTGCCTGCCAACATTATCCATACGCTTGGTGTCCTTATACCAATCAATAGCTGCAAGCTCCATGAGATAACTTGCAGCAGGTATCTGTAACGTGGATATTAGTGTGTTAAGATTCTTTATATTATCCAACATGCTTCACAAGCAATAAAATACAAATTGGGAGATTCAGACCTTTGATTTGTCAGTTGGGAAATTCTTGCTACGAACTTTGAAAAAGCTTGCTATCAGGTACCGCCCAACAGTTGCGACTTTTCTCATCCGGATCATGACGAAGGATCCCAGAGAAGCAAGATAAATCAATTTTTTCTGGAGGCTCATCTGTCATATTTAAAAAAAGTACTGCTGTTAGAGAAAAAGAGAACACCTTCCGTAGAACTTGATGACAACAGATATGAGAATGCAGGAATATAGAATAAAAAAGGGAAACAAACCTGTGTGTTTAGCTTCATTGTCGGATTTGTTAGGGCTTTCCTGTACATTGGTTTTGAACAAGGTTTAGTATCAAGTGAGGAAATATGCAAAATCGTAATAAGTTATGAATTCATGTTCATTGTTGTTGGTCTAAGATATTTGCACCTCTATATCAGCTTCAGGAACCTGATACTCCTCATCGTCATCTGATTCTTCATCAATCGTTCCCATGTTTTTATTTTCTACATGTTCTTGGTCTGCTGGTTTAGTATTGGAGTCAATTTCTTTAAGCTTCTCATCCTTTTGTACTGAATTCACATCAGCCATGCTCTCCATTGCAGGAATCCTTGGAGTTATATGGATATCATCTGTTTGGGAAAAATATTCACGCAGCCCTGGGAGTAAGTGTAGATTAGAGCCATAAGGACCAGAAATGAATTGGTGGGACAACAGGGCTGAGTGGTCAATTTAACAAATTTCATTCGCTCTTTCATACTAAATATAAGCTGTTAATGGTTGTGCCATAAGAAAAACAAGTATTTCAGTACCGGCAACACAGTTCAGTATCTGCAGCAAAGAATGATACTGAAAGGAAGTAGAGTAATTCAAGAACCATCCCTTCAGGTCAATCTGCATAAGGTGCTGAACCTGAGTCCGGGGTCTTCCATTGCGAGACTTAAGAGGAAAAATCTTGAATCCTCCACCTGATTTGTTAGAAATTTTAGAAAAACAAAAGAATAGAAGTTGACAATTTTGTTTATATATGGAGTGTCTAGTAAAGGTAGATGCAAGACTTTTTATGGGCCCGAGAAAATTACTTTCAATAAAAGCCCTCACAAATCCTCGTTGATGGCTGCAGTTTGGATGTTCTGTAGAACGAAATAACACAACTGCATGTGTAAACACACATTGTCAGAAAGAAGACACTAAAGAGAGAAAAGAGGGCCTGAATGGTTATAGTTCAACAATTTACCATAACTTCCATCGTCATTACGTCGCCAATACCGAACATAACACAGATCCCGAGGCCAGATCAACCTGCACGTTCATGTAGATGGAAGTTCCATTTAGGATAAACGGAGGCAAAAGATTATGTCTGGAACTTGTCAACCTATGAGAATTGTAGTTACCTTGGACTACACCAATGCAATTGTAACCTATGATATAGTACTGCAGTGTGACCATCAACCTCTTCAACTAAACTACCCTGGCGAAAGCTACAGTCCCACCTAAATTGCAAAGAAAGATCAACAAGGTTGATATTAAACATTCCCTTCGGTTTCTTTTACAAGGCATTTTTCTCTCGAACGCGCAGGACAGTTGTGTGCCTGTGTTGCGTCATTATATTAAGAAGGAAAATAAAGGGAAAGACCACTTACAAATACACACACACGCACCACGAACTGTTCCGTTAGAACAAGGCTGACCAAAAATTACTATTTACTCCATTAATACTACACTTATGTGATACAAAACTATAAGCATACGTAATTATGTTTAAATATAAACTAATAACGTCAAATTCATGTCACTGAAATTATATATTGATAGAGTACTTGTTGGTCAAAGGCTTGTCACTAAGAAATAGGCCTTACAATTTCAAATGGGGAGCATTTGTATTAGGGAAACCACTAGGTTAAAGGACCAGTTGCTTACTCATATCTTGTTGCATCCATGCTCATCATCAGCCCAAAAATGGATTCACACGTGGCTTCCACTACACCAACAGCCCTCATAGCTCGGCTACAGCTTCTTGCCTACATGGCATGTCGTAGCATGTTGTCATCAGCTTTAGAGTTTCAGGTTGTACCCAGATTTATTTTGGAGAAGAAAAGGCATTATAGTTAGAACATACAAGGTATTCAACTTCCAGAAGTTCTTCATAAATGCGCAACCCTGCCAATGCAAACCGGTAAGCGATCTCAACTTCAAACACCCTCCAAGGAAGGATTAACACCTAAGGAAAGAAACACAGACTTGCCATTTTGGCATCGAAGTAGTCGCCAATTCTTCTTAGAATAGAGTTGAGTGGGGTCATTCTGACTGGACATACCAAAATCAGCTTCTTTGGTCCAATCATGTATTGACTCGGGAGGACCTAGCAACAGAAATGATATGGTCAATTATGAACACAAATGCTGCAATTCAGTACACAACTTCACAAAGATCAGTCAGCATGACTTCTTACCATTCCCTATAGTTTTCCTGCGCACTAAAGTAGGCCGTTCTTCTTCGTCTTCAGCTCTACATTAGTAATAAGTTTCTAGCTAATTTAGTAAAATGACTTACACAAGAGATACTGGATGACATGGAATGCCACTTACCCACTGTCACGGTCTGACAAGGAGAACTGCCCTCCAAGTTCCATGTCAAAGTCCATTGTAGCGAACGGTTTATGGGTTTTAACTGCAGAGTCTGGTTGCTGGAAGAAAAGAAACGTTCTGTATAATAACTTGTAAAATGTGTCCTTGATTTTGCAATGTTCATGCAAATTGAATTAAGATAGAGTGCTGTCTACCGTCTAGCATCAGCGGCCATTTAGTTTAATTAAGTTTCGAGTTTTCTGAAGACAGTGATGCAGTGAGCCCTGATATCTAAAAAACTCATATAACATTCTAGAACTGTGATTTACTGTGAAATATTACTGCCTACTATTAGTTACCAAAGTAATATGCTATCATCAACTTGTTAACCAACCTAAATAATATACAGAAAAAGGGCATATGAAATCCAAGCTTTCTCAAGACATGCTTGTAGAAATTGTGCCATAGCTGTAAAAATGGGGCTGAAACAGAGACTTACTGCACCTGATCAATGAGGAGCTCTATTTTCTTTTTCCAGGCCAATGCATCTTCAATATCATGTGCACCCATCTGTGAATTGGGTCCCTTACTTGTTATTTCAAGCTAGATAAATCACGGAGTATTGTGGTTCTGTTTAATGGTTGAAGCTACTTCAACTAACCGTAATTTGATGCTCCTTCTCCTTCTGGTTATAAACGCAGAGGACATAAATCATCTGAAAAGAAGAAGAACCCATGGTAAGCATGAGAATAACCACAGGAAAATTCAACTGAGATTGTCAAGGAAAGTAGAAATCACATGCCATGAAATACTACAA
>JADLZL010008180.1:0-40276 GCA_015844335.1 Chrysopogon serrulatus | reverse complement strand
GGTTTGTGCCCAAGAAATCTTTGAAATCATCAGACGCTCCCCGATCGTGGTCCCTACGCCCACGACGTCCATCACGGTTGGCCAATTCTCGAACAAAGATCGCCTAAGGCCCGCCACGTCCTTCACCAACATAGCCATTAGCTCACCCGGAGTAGGAGGTGGTGGCGGTGGTGGTGGAACGGCACCAAAGACTTCCCTCCAAAGACTACCCGCACGGGTGTTATAGCACGACATCCGCATCACATATCCAAGTGAGCATTAGTGTTGATGTTTGGATAAAACATAGACAATGATTAATTATGCCAAACTGTATTCATTGGAGAGAAATACATTCATACAATAAAACAGGGGGCACAATAATTCATTTCCATTCCATAACATCAACAACATAATAACACAATGATAGCGAGTCACGCATCAATTTAACACAAGTACGGTAGATATATTAAGCTCACAACGGGAGCGAAACACTTGTCCCAACAAGTCATCAACGTCAACAAAAGCAAGGTCCGAATAGAGTCACGGCCTAATTACTATTACATCACGGATGTCCAGAAAGGATATATCATGCGAATTACATTCATCCAACAAAGCATCCCTAAGCGGCTAGTTAGGACTACGAGCTAGCCTAAGCATCATTCTCGGAATCGAGACCCGAGTCTTCGCCTGCTTCCTCGGCCCACGCATCCGGGCCGGACCTGCTCCCCGAGGCTCTTCACTGCCATCTCATCATCCTCGGCGATGACACCCGGATCCCCGCTGCGGCTCGGGGAGGAAGGAGAGGATGCATCGCATTCTACCTCATGTGGATCTCCTCATGAAGAGCATTGTTGTACCCCTCCAAAGCATCATTCTGGCGACGGAGGTCCGCAATCTCATTCAGAAAGCGACGCTCACGGCGGTTGACAGCTCCCATGATACGCTCCAAGTCTGCATCTCGCTCCTGAGCGGCTGCATCACGCTCACGGATAGCTGCGTCCCGCTCGCGAATAGCTGCGTCACGCTCACGGATAGCTGCGTCACGCTCCTGCACCACCTGGTGCCTGTGGATGCGAACCTGACGAGCCTCAGCCTGTGCCTCCAGTCTAGCACGAAAAGCAGTGGTCAGCTGTGTGCTCTTTTCCCTTCCCACCGCGCGAAGCCTTATAATCTCCTCATGCGCTGCATTCACACGACCCTGCAGACCATGCCGCTGATCCGCTGAGAGCTTCATGACGGCAAACATAGCACTCATTGCATCACAAGTGCTACCGGCACGCTTATCCCTCATTGCGAACCGTAGCCCCGAGTAGGATCCCTCCCGGTCAGTCCGGGAAGTTGGGCACTCCTCCTGAAAGTTCCCAATAGGTCCCACCGCGCTCCGGTCGGGATGATCCGACCGGATCCGCTTGAGCATGTGGAAAGCTACTGTTTGGACTGCCTCCCACAGTGTTTCACCACTCATAGAGATACTGATAGGCTGAATCTGAGGAAAAGTTGGCTTCTCCTTGATGTGCAGTGACACGGAATAGCCTTGCCCCTCTATCTCTGACCAGAAGTAGCGAGGTGGCTTTGGATACCCTGCTAGGTGCAACACCCTCCACAGCAAGGTGGGAGTGCCAAAGTGCTCCAAAAAGTGACCACTCGGGCGAGGAGCTGCCGAAGAGGAGGCCATCTGTGGAACAATATTTAATTACAAGGGTAAGAAACCTTATATAACAGAACGATTACTTTAAGGGAGGGAAAAATTGAATGAGTGAGCAATGTATTTAATCATGATGCATGAAACGTTCCAACGTCCTCACAACCTAGAATAAATTTATTTTTCTAGCGTTCTAGATGGTGGCATACATACGTTCTCTCAATATACGTAACTAGTCGGTCTACACGCTTATTTGTTAGTGTACCCAGAAGAATTCATTGCAGCCCAACAGTTCCCAATATAAAAATTTCACAAACAACAAAATCCTTGGAAAACAAGTAAAAGCTAAATACTTTCCACAAATGCGTCCCAACACATTTGCTTCGGTATCACAACTACCCGACAGTTTATCCACAATTAAATACCTTCATAATTGCATGGTTTTGACATACAATTAATCTAATATGACAATCTAGCACTTCCCTAGACCGCCGGGTTGGACAGTCATGCTCTCACAACTCCCCTTACCTTGGGCGTAGCTGCAAAAATTTAATCTACAACATATATGGCTATTTCATATATGAAGGCTGCCTCCACCATTAGAACACAGGGGGCAGCGTATTGCGGTCATCACGCTTCTCACCTTGGCATAGTCGTCGGTGCAAGAATAAAAACCCCCCAAGTTAGTACTTACATAAGCCACCTAATAATCCTTAATAGGACATAAGGGATGACCACTGGCATGATAACAAATTAAATTTTTGATTTAGCTCCTAAGTATAAACCTAGAGTTTTACCCAAAATTTTCCCTTTTTGCAAATAAATTATTTTGTTTTCAAATAGACAAATGGTGAATTACGTCAAATCTTGCTCGATGCCGGTTGTAATGTAAACCGACCAAATTATAAGAGCACAAGTATAAAACATTCACCGAAGTGACTAATTTCACACTTGAACCCATATAATCCTAGTAGTCCGAAATCTCGAAGGATTTCAAACCAACAACATACAAACCAAGATCGAACGCAACTTAACATAATTCACCATTCGTTACATCGAGTTCACAAAAGTTCGCAAGTGACATCACATGGAAGTACTTAATTATTACAATACCGGTTTGCGATGAGTGAAAGCAACATAGTTTTGAAACCATTTGAATACACCACACTTAGTTTAGATACATGCCAGGATCCATAGTCATCCCACAAAAGCATATGATAAGATAAAGGAACGATCTTTGCCCATGATCTAGTCCTCATCCCCAGCCCAAAAGACATACCTTGCGTAAGCCCGTATAAAGAATATCATCCGCAACAAGAGGGAATAAACCCTGAGTACGAGGATGTACTCAGCTAGACTTACCCGTCAAAAACCAGAAATAAAAGACACCAAGGATTATGCAAGGCTAAAATATAAGTGGAGCTGGCTTGACAACTTTTCGATAAAGAGCATAAGTGACATTCGATGCACTAGTTAAACATACTAGCAGCAGCTTAATTTATTTTTACCTTCCATCTAAGTGTACCCTATACTAAGCAAACACTTATTTATAACAAGCATTAATAACCATATCTAATTTAGTACAGCTTTCAACAATATCAACATTAAACTTGAACCATAATTATTTTAGTGAGATCTACGATGCCAGGCAAGATCAAGTTCTCACTATCCGGGAGAGACGGCGATTCGAATCGATTTCAACTGAGCTCAGGGGGTATTCCCAACACACACCCAGGCAGACTGGATCAGAGTCGCCTTAGGTTACTCTTGGTACAACTCAGGCGCAGGCCCGGTTCTCGCGTCGGCAAAACCGGAAAGTCGGATAGCCAGGATGTTCAAACCATGCTAACCCAAGGACGACGCCAGGATCAGTTAGACATGTTTGCCCTTGGTCTAGTATGCCGCTTCCCGCGAATTGCCCAACCGCCCCCCGCTTTCCCGTCTTGAGTTGAGCTACCGAGCTTCGCGGCCACTTGGCATACAGGGCTGGGCCAACTATGTGTTAGGCTGCGTTCAAGATGACCAAGAGTGAAACAACGACTCCAGTCCTTAATCAACTCGGACAGGGTCCACTGCCCCTGCCCGGTCTTCTTTTAATTAACGCATGGTTCATTCCCATGATGACACATAAAGCCGACAGTGACCAAAGAGTAACCACCTATAACTCGCGGATGACAAGATATCACCCGACTTCTACCGGTCTAAGCATGGCTAAGCATTTGCATCGCTCCTAACCTAAAACATAGGATTCAGGATATAATATATATATACTAGACAAGGATAGGATAAATGCAACAACATCTTCAATCAACTCCTAACTAAATGCAATAAACAACATAAAGTACTCAAGTGCATTTTATAAAACGCGGGAAACTTAATATGCTCCGGGGCTTGCCTTTCACAAAGGTCGCAGGCTCGTGACTTGGGCACTCAAGCAACTCTCCTTCGGGCACCTCTCCGGTGTGCTGCCCCTGCTGCTCCTCCCAGGACTGCTGGTCCTCCTCCCCCCTGCAGGTCCCCGAACTCCAAGAGCGTTACCCCCTTCGGCGAACCTATTGAATGCAATGCATAAATGAGAATAATGAATGCACAAGATGATCATGTAAGAGAGTGAATAACAGCAACAACACTAAACCCTCCAGCTGAGGTGATGACTCTATTCAAATCACTTTAAGTTACAGAGTAGGTGCATATCTCCTCTCTAAACAAGATTGAACACTCACCAAGCAAGTCAAGGTATAACTTTTCATCATCAGTTAAGGACATACAACCTGCACCTAATCACTTGTATGAATTAGCAAAGTATCTACAAGATGTAAATCACACACACAAGGGCAAGTAAGTAAAGCCAGGCACATTTCAGAACTTCTGACCTACACTCAACAGCTGAAAGAAGCAACTGTAACTGGAGTTCTATACATCCAAATGACATGTATGAGGACATTCTAGAAAGCTCATGAAATTGTCTACAACTCTTATTTAGACATCACAAACAGATTCACAATTCAAAATGGTCAAACAAGCAGATTTCCCAGATCTGTCCAGAAATTCCAGAGAAGACCTCTTTTCTGGAATCTCATAAGATAACACCATAACTCCTAAACTACTCCACCAAATGTTCTCAAATTTTAATAGCAACTAGATAATGAAATTATCTACCACTTTGCTATTGACCACAAAGCCAGAAAACACCATCTAGCTCATACAAAACCAAAAGTACCACTAGCTATCCAGAAAAGGCTTAAATTGGGGAATTAATTATTTACTCATGTTCAAACTTGCAATTCAAGCTCACCCAACCTGACCAAAAGTTGAAACATGACTAATGATTAATAGAAAACCTAATAAACCACTCTAGAACATCAATTAAAACACCCTTTTTAATTTATTTCATTATTTAAGGGCACAAATGAGCACATAGTAAAACTACCCAGAAAAATCTACAAAAATTACAGTGGACTACTCATAGCTCACATAGACCACAGTTCAAATTTCAAATTAAATTACTAAGTATAACTTTCTATAACAAAAGAACAAGCCACACAAGCTTAAAGATGGATAATTCACAAATCCATTTGAAAAGTATCAAACAACAGATTTACAATTTTTCTTAGCATCATCATAGCACCAAGATACTGTGTACCAAATTTCATACCAGAAACATGCATATTTATTTTATGACAAAAAGTACTAGATCCAAAGCATTTAATCAAGATAATATAGCAAACTGCCATGCAAAACAGGTTCACCGGCCACCCACCATTTTTCCTAGACAGGGCATGCCAAAACAAAACTAACCCCACTGGTTTCACATTTTTAGCATCATTTATTAATTAGTTATGCAATTAACCAATTTCCAAGACATAGAACAAAATAAATATACCAAGCAAAATCTACTGTAGAACATGCCATGTTTCGTATTTTTATTAAAAACTAGACATCTCAGAGAGCACAACAAAATTTGAATCACATCATTTGGACATTCCTAGCCCCACTTATGAATTTATGAAGATCTCATCATTTTCTGGAAAAAATAAAAACAAAACCTAAACCTAATCCGACCGGGCAAAGGGGGCCCATGGGTCAACGGACCCACCAGTCAGTGAGACCGAGACAGGGAGGCGGCGGCGGCGATTTTGACCGGCGAAAGCACGCCGGCGGTGAGGTCTTCGGCGACCACATCACCACCGTCGTGCTCCCCATGACCTAGCGCGTCGATTGAGGTACATTGTAGGTGCTCGATCGGCCGGAGCAAGCTCGACGGCGACGATGGCGGCACGGGCGGCGCTGCTCAACGGCATCGACGCCGGCCCGAGCTCTATCAAGCTCAATCGGGTTGCGCGCAAGCTCTACCACGGCACCTAGGCGAACCGAGCAGGGGGTTAGGGGCTAGGGTTGCTACGGGCGAGGGCTTGGTTCGCGGCGCGGGGCGGGCGTTCCGGGCGAGAGCGGTGGCGGCATGCCCCGCTCCGCCTCGTCGGGACCCTAATTCGCCTAACCGACCGGAGCTACATAGCCTACAACTTACAGCGACTTCAAGACAAAGGCACGAGGGGGGGAGAGAAAGAGACGGAGCATCGCCGGCCGGGCGAAGCTTGAAGCTCGACGGTGCTCCAGCCCATGTCGAGCGGGCGGCGAGCTCGCAATGCGGGCTCACCCGCGGGCTCGGGCGGGTGGCGCTTAGCTGGCCGGTGATGGAGGACATGGTGGCGGTGCTCTGGGTGGAGTTTGGACGGTGGTGGGGCGGTGGCTACGATGTGAGGCGGCGGCGGAGCTCGCGGCCGCGGGCGTTGCCGCCTTTCTCCTCCACCGAGAGAGCGCAGAGGGGGAGTGGGAGAGGGTGAGTGAGGGAGAGAAGGCCGTGGCGAGGTCGTGGCGTTGTCGTGGGCACGACGGCCTGACCGGTGGGCCCGGCGCCGGCGTACGGCCACCAAGTGGCGCGCGCGGCCTGACGCCGGTCGGCCACTGCCGCCGTTTGAATCGGCTGGCTGCCGATTCAGTCAGGCACGAGGCCGACTGACGGCCGATCTTTGACGGTCATTAACTCCTAATCCATGCGTGATTAGTAAAAAGTGTATTACTAAAACTTGTAGCCCTATAGATGCTCTACCACTTTGGTTAAAGAATGTTCCACTGGTTCGGCTTGGTTTGGAAACTACAGATCAAAGAATTACCCTAAAAACAAACTGAAATGCAGTTATGACTTAGCCAAATTTTTCAGGGTGAAAACAGCACTGGTCCTGATGGAAATGTGCAATTTTGATCATCTTGCACCCATTTTCAAGACATGAGCCTTAAACAAAGTTTGTTCTATACAAAATTATCTACAACTTTTATTTAGGACTCACAGCCATGCAAAGCCTCTAGCTTGCAGATTTGAAACAGTCAAAGAGAAGAGTTCTAGGAAGCATGCCAAGTCAAACTAGTGATTAGGAGCATAATTAGCCAAAATGTCCAACATGAACATTGTTCCATTTAGTGCCTCAAGCATGGTTGGGCTACTGTAGGGCACTTCTAACAACATTACACAACATGACATTGAATCAAGCAAGCAAGACAAGCATAGAATCAGCTTTTCATGAGCATACACATAGAAAATGTATAAGAACTTGTCACACACATGCATATATGAAATGATGATGATGCTTATGACTAGTTTATGCAGGTGATTTAGTGAGCCAACACCTGAGGTGTTACACTACTTGCGTAGGGCTATGCTGTGTATGAGACCTGTCCAAGCCATCCCTCGACTCGTGGCTTTGAGGCGGTATCGAACCCAACGGTGGGCCAGCCTCCAACCTCTCGGACCGTAAATGGGCCGTCGCCCAAGTTCCTTCACCGGGAAGGAAGCCCATAGTTCGTCCCGCGGCGGGGATGTGGGCGCGCCTTTTGAGGCGCCCTTCTCGGAGCGTCCGGCGTCGTGGCGCCGCCCGCTGCGGGAGAAGTGGTGGGCCCCCACGTCCAATGCAGTTGACACACCGCGCGCATGCGCGCGGGTCCCATAGGGGATGTGACGGTGGCGTGTGCCGCTGCGGCTGCCACTGTGGGCATGCCCGGTGCCAGAGCCCCGGGCTTCATGAGCCGGGATCTTCTGTGGAGGATGAACCCTGCAGTGTGCGTGTGTTTTCCTGATCCCGTGTGGCTGCGGCCGCTCACGCGAGGGCGCCTGGGACTCCGTGTGAACGCAATCGAGTAGGAAAATCCGAGAGCGATACGCATTAAATGCTGGAAGGTGAACGGGCTAGGGTTTAGCCGGGTATAAATACCGGGGCGGTGGCGGCCGCTTGCCCTCCTCCTGTTTCCCCAGCCATTGCCTCTGCTCTTGTCGTCGTCGCAGCCGGGAGTTTGTTCGAGCGCCGCCGAGAGAGGAGGGAGAAGAGAGGGAAGAGATAACCTTGCCGCGCCGTCGTCCAATCCAGCCCGCCTTCTCGATGGTGCCGAGGGTCGAGATCATTGGTACGGAGGACTAGGAGTCGTGCTCGATCACGGAGGCTGAGCTGACGACGCTGGCGGAGAAGGGTCTTCTCTGTGCCCGCTCTGACGCCGGACGCCGGAGTGGATCGTGCCGCCGCCCGAGCACCGGTTCCTGATGCCGCTGGAAGGGTACGTCGTGAGATTTACGGTGTTCCACGAGCGCGGGTTCGGCATGCCGGCGGACCGGTTCCTCCGGGCGCTCCTAGAGTATTATGGCCTGGAGCTGCACAACCTCACCCCCAACTCGATCACGCAGGCGGCGGTGTTCGTCGCCTGTGTGAGGGGTACCTTGGAGTCGAGGCCCATTGGGACCTCTGGCTCTACTTCTTTGAGGCCGCCCTCTTCTTGAAGGCTCCCAAGGGGTCGGAGAAGGGGAGGAGACTGGCCGTCCGGGTCGGGAGCTGCACGCTGCAGTTGCGAGCCCGCACCCGGCAAGCCTACAGCCAGTGGTTCTATCTCTACAACGACCACAGCCACCTCCCGGCCTACACCGGGAAGTCGATCGACGTAGAGCCACCGTCGTGGAAGGAGCTGATCCCGGAAAAGGTGACCCCCTAAGGAAGGTGCTGGCTGCCTTGACGCGTCTGACCCGGGCGGGGTTGGACGCGTCGGTGGTAATCGCCGGTTTCCTCAAACGGCGGGTGCTGCCCTTCATGTCGAGGCGATACTCTTTGTACGACATGAGGGTCGGCAACGCCTGGCAAGGCACTAGGATGGCATCCGAGGACCTCGATCACGAGGAGATCCTCGAGCGGACGAACAGGGCGGCGGCGGCGGACCCCGTCCTAATGTACAAGGTCGTGATAAGGCCGGACAAGGATTACATCTCCATGGTAAGGCTCCCACCTGCGCCCGATGCGTGTTTCCCATGCTCTTTCTCCGGTTTTTGATTCAGTTTCGTCTCCACCGGGGCTTGCCGGAAAGCTGAAGGCGTCCAATCCTCCCATCTCCGTGGAGAAGGAGGCTAACAGGGCCTCCGCGGAGGCGAGGAAGAAGAAGGAGAGCCGCATGAGAGCGAACGTCCGCAGCGCGGGAAAGGGAGGACCCAGCCGCCGCGCCGCCGAGAGAGAGGGCCTCCCGCGGGAGGAGACGCCGTCGGACACCACCGACGGTGGCAACGACGACGATGACGGTGACGACGATGAAGGGTGGTATGACGACGACCTGAGCAGCCTCTTGGGGCTGGATCCCCCGGAGGAGGCGCCGCACCCCAAATCTTCTGGTGGTGCACAGCAGGCGCAGGCTGCGGAGGACTCGCCAAGAGGGGGTTCGGCCTCGGCTTCATCGAGCCGAGGCCGAAGCCGCGACATCCCCTCGAGGGGGGGCGGAACGCCGCGGGGGAAGGAGCCGCCGAGGCCACCCCCCTGCTCGAGCGAAGGGGGGCGCGGGGTTGGCCGAGGTCGTGACTTCGGGCGGAGGAGGCGCAGCCCTCCGAGGCCATCCCACGCCGGTGAGCCCGAGCAGCAGCAAGAAAGCCAAATCCACCCCGAGGCACCCCGAGACGGCGGAGAGGGGGTCCGAGGGCAGGGGTCCGACGCCCGATGAAGGGGCGAGGACGACGGAGCGCTCGAGGCCCCTGCCCTCGAACACGGCCCCGACGGGCATTAAGATCAAGGTGCCGGCTGCGGGGTAAGTGTTGCTCGACCTTGGGACCTGTCTTTGGTGATTGTTTTTCTTTCTTCTTTTCCTCTGAAGCTCTTCTGCTCGTCTTTGTAGCCAAAAACGCAAGACCGCCCAGCCCGGCCCCGCCTCCCCTCGCAAAAGAAGCCGGGCCGGGGGCAGGGAGCGCGAAGCGCCGTGGTCGCGCCACAGGTGGTGGCGCATCCAACGAAGGAGAAGGACGCGGCCAAGGTGCCGCCGGCCAAGAAGGCACCCTTGGCCGGCGACGAGGATGCGGCGAGGACGTCCGTCGCGAAGGTCACCGCGGACGTGGTCATGGAAGAGCAGGCACCGGCTCCATCCCCGCCTCGAGTCGTGGCCGACGATGTGGTGGAGATTCCTTCCTCAGAGGAGGCCACTGAGGCGCGGGGGAAGGAGGCGCTTACCGAGGACGTGACTTCGTCCGGCGGCGAGCTGGAGGGATTGTTGGCCGAGGCGCCTGTCCGTGGCCGAGGGGCAGCTAGCCGAGACGCCTGCCGCGGTGAGGGGCCGCCAACCAAGAGGCCGCCCGCACCGACGAGCTCGCAAGGGTCCCGCCGCGGCCGACTTGGATGGATTTCCAGGATCCCAAGAAGCGGCCGGTTCGTATTGGACGACGCCGCAGAAGGGCACCTTTGGGAACAAGCGGCGAAATGCCAGGAGTTGTCTGAGAGGTCCCTTAGGACGCTTTCGGCGATTCTGTCCACGGAGCTCCTCGGTGCACTGAGGATAAGCCCGCCTCCCGTGGTCTTCTTGTCGTGAGAGCATTTTCGCGGTGACTGAGTGGTTGGGCTTCATCACTGCAGGAGCTGGCGCAGGTGTCCCGGCAGAAGTCGGAGTTCATCCGGTTGGGGGCCGGTCTCACCGATGAACTTCGTCGTCAGAAGGAGCTTGCCAGCAAGCTGAAAACCGACCTATCGGTCAGGGATGACGAGGTCAAGAGCCTCCGTCTCCTTGTCTCGAACCTGCAGGCCGAGGCTTCGACGGCGCGTGAGGAGGCCACTCTTTCGAAGAAATTGTGGCGAAGCACGTGTCGGACCTCAACTGGTACCGGGTCGAGAGGGAGGAGATGAGGGCCCAAATCGTCCGCTCGGCTGACTCCATCGCGGCCTTGTCTAGGAGGCTGGTGTAGGTGGAAACCGACCACCAGGTTCTCCTTGACGATGCTGCCTTGATGAGGGTCGAACTCCTGCAGGCGGTGTCCGAGGCCGAGACCCTTCGTTACCAGTGGGAAGGTAAGCATCATACCTGTCTGTCGTAACTCATGCTGCCTTGTCTCTGAGTTTGATTCTCAGACTATCGCAGGCCTGAGGGGGAAGGTGTCGGAGCTGGAGGCGGACTTTGTCACGTCACAGGCGGCTTACAACTCGGCGCAGGGCGAGCTCGATGCCTTGACGCAGAAGGTCGTGGCCGTCTGCACGGAAGTTGAGGCTGGTGATGCCGCTGAGCAAATCGCCCGGGACAGCAGCTCGCCGCGCTGCCCCCGGATGGAGGCGCCGCGTCTTTGGATGCCCTCCGGATCGGCGTGTCGCACACGCTCGCGCTAGCCGCGTCCCACTACGAGCTCGATCTCCCGCGGATCTCCGAGGGGGTCATCATCTCGGAGGAAGAGGAGGGCCGCGAGAGCGAGGTGTTCACGGAGTTGGTTCAGCAGGTTGAGGGGACCGGGGCCCCCTCAGCGCTGGTCCAGATCTTCGCGCCCGCCATCGTCCCCGCTCCCGCAGTTGAGGCTGACGCCACCGATGCCACGGATGCCACTGCTCGAGACGGGGGGGGGCCGGACGCCCCTCAGTAGGTTCTGCAGCTCGGGCTAGAGTGCCCATCGTGGCTTCATGTTTTGTGATAGTGTTTTCATTTATTTTTTGTGCCCTTTTTGACCTCGATCCGCACTTAGGCTAGAGTCTTGCGAGACTATTTCAAATTTAGAGGCCGTTCCTTATTCGAGGGTGGCGAGTAGAGGTACCGTAGCGCATGGGCGTAGGTGACCTCGTGGCTCTGCCAAACCTGGCATTTGGAACAACCCTGTCGCAATGCCTAAAGTTTTTCCTTGGCCGAGGGTGGCAAGTAGAGGTACCGTAGCGCACGGGCGTAGGTGACCTCGCAGCTCAGCCGGCCCTTTGCCTCGGGGTGACTTTCTCTGATTGCTCTTTCCTAAGTGTTCGAGACGTTGGGTACGAAAGTTTGCGAAAAATGACCAAGGAAAAAACGATAAGTGTTTTCGGGGTGCCTTTCAAGAGGGGGTTCCCCCCTTTCTACCCCCGAGGGAGGCTCGGGTTTGATATGTCAAATCCGAGTCTCACTCAGCCCTTGCGAGAAAGTAAGCATAATTAAGGTCCTTAGCCCCCGAGGGCATCGGATAAGCGTTTCTCTTGTGGGGAAAAATGAGCAAGTGCTTGCCGCTTTCATTTCTCCGAGAAGAATCATGAGGTACAAAAGTATGTACAAGGCTTGAAAATTTTAAGGGTAGAAGCGATGTAGCTGCTGGATATTCCAAGCGTTGTTGAGGATTTGGCCGTCCTCGTCGGCGAGCTTGTAGGTGCCTGGCTTGAGGACTTCGGCGACGATGTAGGGTCCCTCCCATGGCAGCTTGAGCTTGTGGCGGCCTCGGTTGTCCTAGCGAAGACGTAGCACCAAGTCGCCCTCCTTAAGGTCTCAGATCTGGACCCATCGGTCGTGATAGCGTCGGAGGGATTGTTGGTATCTGGCTGAATGCAGAAGGGCGGCATCCCTTGCTTCCTCGAGCATATCCAGCGAATCCTCCCGAGCCGTCTGGTTGCGCTGCTCGTCGTAGGCTTTGAGCCTCGGAGATCTAAACTCCAAGTCGGTGGGGAGGCTAGCCTCGGCGCCGTACACCAGGAAGAAGGGTGTGAACCCTGTGGCCCGGCTGGTCATCGTCCTGAGGCTCCAAAGGACCGAGGGGAGCTCCTCTAGCCACCTTTTGCCGAATTTCTCAAGCTTGTTGAAGATCCAAGGCTTGAGTCCCTACAAAATCATACCATTGGCACGTTCTACCTGTCCATTTGTCTGGGGATGGGTGACAGCAGACCAGACAATGCATATTTGGTGTCTGTCGTAGAAGTCCCGGAACTTCTTCCCCGTGAACTAGGTGCCGTGGTCGGTGATGATGGAGTTTGGGACCCCGAAGCGATGGATGATGTCGGTGAAGAACAGCACCGCCGCGCCGGATCGGATGTTGGTAACGGGGCGCGCCTCAATCCACTTGGAGAACTTGTCGATGGTGACTAGCAAGTGGGTGAAGCCCCCGGGCGCCTTCTTGAGTGGTCCGACGAGGTCGAGTCCCCATACAGCGAATGGCCAAGTGATGGGGATAGTCTAGAGCGCCTGGGTCGGCAGGTGCATCTGGCGAGCGTAGTACTGGCAGCCTTCGCAGGTGCGCACCACGTGAGTGGCGTCGGCGACCGTGGTAGGCCAGTAAAAGCCCTGCCGGAAAGCGCTGCCGACGAGGGAGCGGGGGGCGGCGTGGTGGCCACAGACGCCGGCGTGGATCTTGCGAACTAGCTTCAGCCCTTCCTCGGTGGAGATGCACCGTTGCAGGACCCCTGAGGGGCTTTGCTTGTAGAGCTCATCCTCTACCACGACGAAGGACTTTGCTCTCCTCGCGATGCATCGGCCCTGGTTGAAGTCTTCGGGGAGCACCCCTCGGATGATCCAATCATGGTACGGCTTCCTCCAGTCTTGCTTAGGGTTGGCTTCGGGGCCCTCCTCGTCAAGCTCCATGACCTCGGCGTCGGGCGCCGAGGGGGCCTTGGCCTCGGAGGCTGCCAGCCCCCCCCGAGAGGGGGGTCGGGCTTGTCGCCCCCGCCGTGCCTTGGTCCTCGGTCGACGGGAGGAGCCGCAAGGTCTTTGGTGAAGACGCCCGTGGGGACGGGAGCCCTCCCTGCCGCAATCTTGGCGAGCTCATCGGCAGCCTCATTGTACCTTCAGCGACGTGGTTGAGCTCGAGGCCATTGAATTTGTCCTCCAGGCGCGCACGGCCTTGCAAAGATGCGCCCATCTTTGGGTCGTGGCGCTCGAGTCCTTCACGACTTGGTCGATGACGAAGTTGCGAGTCCCCTCGATGTCGAGGCGCTTGACACCGAGCTCGGTGGCAATCTTCAAGCCATTGAGGAGGCCCCTCGCACTCTCCGCCATGTTGTTTGAAGCAGGAAATGGAGACGGACCACGCATCGCATGTGTACCCCGAGGGGTGAGACGAAGAGGAGGCTGGCGCCGGCGCCGGTCTTCATCGAGACCCATCAAAGTACATGGTCCAAAGACTCGCCTCGATCCGAGGCGGTGAAAGCCGGGTGTCGGTCCACTCCGCGAGAAAATCTGCCAAGACTTGAGACTTGATGGCCTTCCTTGGCGCCAGAGGGAGAGTCTCTCCCATAAGCTCGACTGCACCACTTGGCGACCCGCCCCGAGACTTCCCTGCTTCGAGGATCTCCCCCAACGGAAGGAGGAAACCACCGCCACCGGGTGGGCGCCAAAGTAGTGCCGAGCTTGCGCCGAGTCGACCACAAACAGAGTAGCTTCCGGATCTGCAGTAGTGGATCTTGGTCTCGACAAAGACCTCACCGATGAAGTAAACCGGCCTTTGGATCGGCAGGCATGGCCTTCTTCCCCGTCTTTCAACAACAATGGCCGTGCTAACCACTTGGGTTGTCGCAATGACGTACAAGAGGAGGGGCTCACCTTCGGCCGGAGGGACCAGTATCAGAGTGCTAGTAAGGGCAGCTTTGAGCTTGTCGAGAGCCTCCTGGGCCCCGACAGTCCAGGAGAAGTGCTCCGATTTCCTCAGGAGGCGGTACAGGGGCAGGCCCTTCTCACCAAGTCATGAGATGAAGCGGCTGAGAGCCGCAAGGTAGCCTATGACCCGTTGCACCCCCTTTAGATCCTTGATTGGCCCCATACTGGTCACCGCGGTCACCTTCTCCGGGTTGGGCTCGATGCCGCACTTGGAGACGATGAAACCCGGGAGAATGCCTCGGGGTACCCCGAAGACGCACTTCTCGGGGTTGAGCTTGACGCTTTTGGCCTTAAGACACCGAAAGGCAATCTGAAGGTCGGCGATGAGGTCATCGGCTTTCTTGGTCTTGACCACTATGTCGTCTATGTAGGCCTCTACGGTCTCTCTGATGTGATCCCCAAAGACGCCGAGCATGCACTGTTGGTACGTGGCCCCAGCGTTTCTGAGTCCGAAGGGCATCGTCACGTAGCAATACATGCCAAAAGGAGTGATGAAGGAAGTCGCGAGCTGGTCGGACTCCTTCATCTTGATTTGGTGGTAACCAGAATAGGCATCAAGGAAGGACAAGAGTTCACACCCCGAGGTGGAGTCAACTATCTGATCAATACGTCGTAGAGGAAAGGGGACCTTCGGACATGCTTTATTTAAACTAGTGTAGTCTACACACATCCTCCACTTCCCATTTTTCTTCCAAACCAGTATAGGATTAGACATCCACTCGGGATGGAATACCTCCTTGATGAATCCGGCCGCCAAAAGCTTGTTCACCTCCTCACCGATGGCTCTACACTTCTCCTCGTCGAATCGGCGCAGACGTTGCTTCACCGGCTTGGACCTGGCTCTGATATCAAGGGAGTGCTCGGCGACATCCCTCAGAATGCCTAGCATATCCGAGGGGCTCCATGCGAAGACATCGATGTTCGCGCGGAGCAAGTCGACGAGCACAATTTCCTATTTGGGGTCGTGGGTGGCGCAGATCTTCACCACCTTGCCGGATGGTGAGGCGGGATCTAGTGGGACCTCCTTCACTCCGTCGAACGGCTCAAAAGTGCCGGCGTGGTGCTTGGCGTCAAGGGCCTCGGTGACCGCCATGGCCTCGGCGTGCTCGATTGCCTTGACGTCACAGTTGAACGCGTGCTCGTAGGAGGAGCCGACGGTGATGACGCCGTTGGGGCCTGGCATCTTGAGGAGGAGGTAGGTGTAGTTAGGGATGGCCATGAACTTCGCGTACGCGGGACGTCCGAGGATACCATGATAGGTTCCTCGGAAGTCGACCACATCAAAGGTGATGACCTCCTTGCGGAAGTTCGATGGCGTCCCGAAGAGACCGGAAGGTCGATCTGCCTGAGGGGCCAGCACGCTTGCCCGGCACTATGCCCCGAAAGGAGAGCCGCCGGGCCGAGCCGCGGGCGCCAATCCCCAACAGCCGAGGGTCTCGGAGTAGAGGATGTTGAGGGCGCCGCCACCGTCCATCAACACCTTGGTGAGCCGCACGCTGTCGATGATGGGGTCGACCACGAGCGGGCACCGCCCTAGGTTCGGCACGTGGAGTGGGTGGTCGCCGATGTTGAAGGTGATGGCGCCCTCGCAGACCACGGCAGGTACTACGGAGTGGCGAGGCGCACCGAGAAGACCTCACGACGCTCGCACTTGATCTGACACGGAGTGAGGTTCGCCGGCAGCCCCCTGATGACCATGAAGACGTCGTGGATCTCGGGGAATCCCTCGCCTTTGTCCTCTTCCTCCTTCTTTCTCTTGTCCTCGGGCGAGGGAAGCTTCTAGTAGAAACAGCAGGCCAAGTCACACTCCTCCATGGTGTGCTTGACGGGGAACTTGTGGAAAGGACAGGGCTTCTTGAGCTTGTCGTCGAACGCCCCGGGCCCCGGGGGGCCTCAGGGGCCCTTGCGGTCGGCCGCGGCGACAATGTCGTCTTCGGTGTCTGCCTCCTTCTTGCCCTTCTTCCCCTTGCGCTTGTTCCTCTTGTTCTTCTTGGGGTTGCGGGATGCATCCCCCTCGGCGTGGCCTTCCTTCCGCTTCCCCTTGTTGTTGCCATTGCGAAAAATCGCTCCCACCGCCTCCTCGCCGGAGGCTTGTCGCCACCTCGAACAGCTCGTTGGCGGTGGTTGGCATCTTCCGGCCTAGCTCATGGACGAGCTCCTTGCAGGTTGTGCCATCAAGGAATACACTGATGATGGCGGTGCCGGCTACGTTGGGCAGCTCAGTGCACTTCTTCGAGAAGCGCCGGATGAAATCCCGCAGCGTCTCGTCGGGCTTCTGGCGGCAGCTGCGGAGGTCCCATGAGTTCCCAGGGCGCACGTATGTGCCCTGGAAGTTCCCCATGAAAACCTTGACTAGATCGGACCAGTCGCGGATCGTGTGGGCGGGAAGATGCTCCAGCCAAGCTCGCGCCGAGTCACCCAGGTGAAGCGGAAGGTTGCGGATGATGAGCCTGTTGTTGTCGTCCGCCGCCTAGCTAGCACGCTAGGGCGGTAGTTGCTGAGCCACACCTCAGGGTTCGTTTCTCTCGAGTACTTGGTGAGGTTGGCCGGCTGGTGGAACCGAAAAGGGAACCGTGCGTTGCGGATCTCCCGGCTGAAGGCACGGAGCCCCAGGGGATCGGCATCGTCACAGTCCTCATCGCTGTCGTGCCAGCCGCCTCGCTGGCATCGGCTGGCGGTCGCGTCCGCCCGTGCTCCGCTTCCCTCGCGGCGTTGTTGATGACGTTGCGGCGCGTGCCGCCGTCGTCGAGGCTGCCGCGGTTGTCCTGAATGCGCCGCAAACGGCCTCGTGGACGGATCCCGATGGACCGAGGCTTCTCGCCGCTGCGCGGGGGTGCCTCGCCCTACTCGTCCCTCTCGCCCGACTCGAGGCCGAGCTCTCGGCCTGCTAGACAGCAGCGGTCTCGATGTAGCCCCGCATCTCATCTAGAATCCATTGCCTCTCCGGGGGTGGATGGCTCCGGCATCACCCGGAGGAGAAGGGCCGCAACTGCGACGCTCGCTTGGCGCTACCGAAGATGGGGGGGATGTTCCCCTCGTCGTTGCTGACGATCCTCTAGTTGACGTTACGGGCGCGCCGTCGCGCAGCGGGCTCGGGTTGCACCGGGTACTCGCGCTTCGAACGCGTCTATCTTTTGCCGTAGCAGAAGACGGCCGCGCCGAGCTTTTCCCCGAGCCTCGGATTTGCTCGACAGGGGCGCCGTGGCCCCCCGAGGGGTAGCCACCGGATCGCCGGTTCTCGGGAACCCATGCGCGTCGGAGTTCGCCGCCCCCGCCCATGGGCCGGGACGTGCCGGGTCCCGAGGCATTGCGCCTACCGGCCGCCTTGCGGTGTACCTGGGGTCGCAGCCCCGCCGCCGCTCCGCCTCGCTTGCCGCTGCCACCGATCTCCACGTGAAAGCACTCACGGGTCGGGTCGCATATGTCGTCCGACAAGTCCGAAAGTTAGGTACCCAAAGGCGAATGCATGCACCGGCATTAGCCCACGGGCCCATGGCCTCCGGTAGCGCCAGTATCACGTGGACGCTATGGGACCCAAAATAGTCTACTCCCCGCCCAGCCGGTCCGGTACCCCTCAAAGTTGGGGTAGGACGCGGCTGGAGCGGACGTGTCCAGGCCCTGGATGAAGCACGGCTGGTGGCCAGGGAGCTCATCATAACCCCCAAGTTGGTGGAGGTTGACGATGTGGCGGCGGCGTTGGGGAGGCCGAACGGGAGAGGCGGCGTGGCTGGTCGTGAGGCATTAGGGCAGCCTCCGCCGCCCCGGATGCAGCCGCGGCTAGGTCCCCCCTTGAGACCCTCGGTGGTGCGACGTGCCTCGCCGAGCGTGGCAGCACGTGCAGCGCCGGGGCGCCTTCTCGGCCGGGTTCGTGACGGGGCCGAGGGAGCCTCGTCAGGAGTCTCCAGGGCCCTGGGTGGAAGGAGCTCCATGTCGTACTGGGTGCCCAGAGACACGAACTCGAGATCCCCGAACCGGATCACGGTACCCAGCTCCAGCGGCCGTGGCCGGGAGGAAAGTTGGAGCCGGAAACGCCCCGAGACGCCTCGTCGCAGCTTGTTGGCCATTCGAGTTTTGGCGAAAGAGAAGCAAAACACGCACAGCCCCCCTACCTGGCGTGTTGAACCGCCGGTGCTAGAATCGGGCGGTCCTAGCACCAACGAGTAAATTTGTGGTGCGTGCTCCCAACTCCGGAAGGTGTGCAAGATGGACACAAGGGTTTATACTGGTTCAAGCAAGAGAAGGCCCTACGTCCAGTGGGGGGAGGAAGACTTGTATTATCTTGCACCGAAGTGCTTGTAGATAGGGGTGTACAAGCGGTTGAGAGGGAGATGGTCCCAAGTCTCGTGAGTGATTGAGGCGAAAAGCCAATATCGTGCTTGTGTGAGCCCCCTCGATAGGGGGCCGGTCCTCCCTTTTATAGCCGCAAAGGGAGGATAGGGTTTACAAAGGGTGCCTGTACGTGAAAAGGCCGTGAGCGCCTCTCTTCCCCGATCTGAGGCCTCTGAGCCCACCGCCTTCCTTGTGCCGAGGTCCCGAGTGGGCGCCCGGCATCAGAGCATGGTCGCAGCCGTGAGGAGTCGCATCCCCTAATCCCGACGACGGAGAGGACGGCCGTCCCCTGTGGAGGTCGATGGAGACGCTGTGGAGACGTGTCCAAGCCCCCTCGTAGCGTGCTGTAGCTTTGACTCGCCTTGGTTCCGAGGCTCGAGGGCCTCGCCACCGCGCGTGACGCGGTGTGGTTGGCACAGAGAAGACGGTCATCGGGTGTCGCCGCCATCCCGGGCTCAAAACCCGGAGGGACTGTTGTTTGACCGGGCGCCCCGCCTGACCGACTCCCCCGCACGGAGGATGACGCCGGATGACGGCCTGGCGTAGTAGTCGACGCCCGAGGCTTCGCCACTTGACCCGCGAGAAGTTAGGCGACATAGTCCCTCACAAAGGCAGGCACGCCACCGCCGTGAGGATAACGTGATCCCGAGCGCGGGCGAGAGTAGTGATCGGACGGCTCCCATCCCTTGCTAAGGGGCAGTGTCACCCCGACAAGCAATCGTGAGAGGTGGGCGGTGGATATACGCCAAGTCGGAGGACCGGTTTGACCAGGAAGTGCGGCGCGCCCGGCCCGAGGCCTAGATGCGAGGGACTCAAAGGGATGGAGAGCGGAGGCTCGTCCGTACCACGGCGTGAGGGCTCGGGCAAGACGGAGATGTGTGCGCCGTCTGAGGCCTCACCGGGAGGGCTCGGCCGAGGTGGAAAGCGGGAGCTCGTTCGAGGCCTCTGCGGGGGTGGCCTCGGCCGAGACGGAAAGTTAGCACCCGTCCGAGGCCTCGGGCGGAGAGGCTCGAACGAAACGGAGAGCAAGTGTGTTGGGCCTTGGTGGGCCGTGCTTTGTCGCGTGGCCCGGTTTTTGCGCCTGTTGGGCTTGATTTATGCGATCTGCTTTGGGGGCCCTAATTTTGGTACCCGACACCACATGATGATTCTACTAATATGTGTGATGAAGAGAAGTTGCATGATAGCACTTTTGTTATTCCTATGCCACCACTTGTGAAAGAAATTGATTCTTATGTTTTGGAACAAAGTACTCTTGTCGCAAGTAAATATTTTCTTCCCAATACCACTAAAAAGGATGAGCTAAAATTATTATCTTCTTTAAATACTTTGGGTTATATTGAGTTTGATACTCTATGTACTCTTAATGTTTGGAAGAGAAATTTAAATATGCTGAATTGCCATGGTTATCTAGATGTATATATCACTTTGTTGGCAAATATAATTGCAAAGGAGAGTATATGGTGCATCATGTCTATATTTGTTTAAATCTGAAATCTCCTTTTACTATACAAAAATATGATCAACTAGAGGGCTGCAATAGCTACAATTTTATCATGACAAGTGCTTCTAGTTTTGTTACAAAGAAACAAGTTAAATTTCAAGAAAGGGAGCTATGTTGGCTACTACCTACAATCTGTCCCAAGACCTAACCTCAAACCGAGGACGGTTTGTTGTCAAGAAGGGGAGGATGATGAGGACATGACACATTCAGATACAACTATTGATTATAAGGTGAGCTTGTTTAGTGATTTTTGGTGCAACTCACTTGGTTCCACATGTACATGTTCCTATTTGCTTGTAGGTACAAATATTTCTCAAAGTGCGGGCAATCAAGATTCATCGGTGACCCGATAGTACCTCGTTGGGAAGGCCGTAACTCAACCATCCGGTGCGATTGAGGTCAATGAGTACTTGATAGAAATCTTATTTGATAAGCTTTCAAATAAATTAGGTCCCATCTCAATATCACATTGGCAAGGCCTCCAAATCATCAAGACATTTTATCGCCGTTGTCGTCGAGTCGCATCATTGTCATGGGCTTGATATTCACACTTGGGACCCCGCCCAAGTTGGAGCACGTTCCGAGAAGATAGAGAACACACCAAGGAAGCCCTTGGACATCCTTCTCCTTGGCCACCACCTTAGGGGCCAGCAAGGGCGTCCAAGCCAAGCCGAGGCCCAGTCCAACTCGAGTTCGCGTCGGTCTCGGCCTTCAGACCAGCAAGTGATAAATCGACGCCCGACACATCCGAACTCGCTTTTTAGTGATCCACATATGGATGGAAAGATAATTTTATAGGCTAACTAATGGCTTTAGGTTTGAGGTCCAAATTCTATCAGAGTCAACGGAAATCATCGAAATAATTGAGTGTCCGTAATCTGTTTCGGCGTTGCATTGCTATCTTTTGGGCCGCCGGGCCATGTAACGTATAGGCCCATGAGGAGGACGTGAATGAGGGTGCTTGCATGTCCCTTAGACCATATAATCAGTAGCCACCACCTACGTTAGGGTTTGGGTTTTGCTTTAGAGATCAATCTGTCATCGAACGATCGCCGTTATCGGTTTGTGAAACCCCACGTTGAGATCTTAATCATATATCGCAATTGTCACTTCACTTGAGTTGCGTATTATCTTGTTCTTGCTTGTGTTCTTCAATTCGCAGCAGGGATTAGCCTTCTTGGCAAGGTCAATTGGATTGTGATACGGTTGATAACCAGAGGAGACGTGGTGCTAAGGTTGCAGGGTTCGGGTCTTTGTGATCTGAAGCCAGATCAGTGTGTCGCTCTCCGACCAAATCGATAGTTATCTTGAACCCCTGACGGAAGATCGGGAATCACGTACCCATCGGCATCCTCTTGGGGTGCCCTTTCTCGTGATGGTTACGCACTCGATTACTTTCCGATGACGGTTGTTTAAAGATTCGGATCGATTCGGTTAAAATATAAGCATATTTAAGGTAATTGGATAAACTCCAACTCCTCAACTACTTCTAGGTGTCTAGTAGGTTCTAGAAAAATCTTAAAGCAATGACCATTTACCTTGAATAACGTACTTTCATGTGATTGAAGAGTTACCGCTCCATGTGATGATGCGTTAACCACCGTAAACGGTGCTTCCTATTTACTCCGCAGCTTTCCAAGCCCGAAAATTTAACCCTAGAATCAATAAGTAATACCTTATCTCTGGGCAATTGCATTTTCCTTTTATTTTCAGCGGCTTCAAAATCCATATTCCATCTCTTAATAGCCCAATGAGCTTAATCCTCTAACTCCACGTAGGTGACAAGTCTTTCGCACACTAGTTGATAGGGTGACATGCCCAATGGTGTCTTGTAGGTAGTTCGGTAGGCCCAAAGTGCTTCAGATAACCGATCTTCCCACATAGTACCTGTTCAGGGACGGATCCAGACGGCAGAGGCAGGGGGCTGCCACACATGTAACCCGTGGCCGGCGCCGCCGCCGGCCGCCGCCGGCCGCCAGAGCCTCCTCGCTCCAATCGCCCGGTGGCCGTAGGGGGGAGCCCCCGCCCCACCGGGTCCGTCCGTCATTGTACTGTTGGTATTTCTTATGCACAATTAAAATATGAAGGATTCATAGCGCACAAAAAACCATTGTAGCATTTTTTTACCGAGAGTATTCCGGTATCGTTATTTATATTTTACCACTGGAAAATAATGGATAAAGACATTGACAGTTCACCATCATGTATCTACTAACTTAATACACCAACTAGACTAAAGTAAGGATAAATGATAGACGATAGGAATTATGAATATATGACATCCACATATAGGAGAATTCTATAGTAAAAAGTAGATAGCTAAAGTGAGAGGACAACGGAGAGTTTAAGGTTCCTAAATACTTCTCTATTACTTTGGTTCTATATAACTAATTCATGGGTAGAAATAGCAATCACACAATAGCACTTTGGAGCAAGAGTACCTTTCCAACTCTCGAATAAGACTGGGAAGAAAGTAGTTGGGGAAGGCTGCCAAAAGCTCTACGAAAACATCAACCCGAACGTGGTGGAATACGAAGACCGGACAGAGCTATCACCTCAGGGGCTACCACAACTAACCGTGGGATTAAGCGCAACCTCAGGTAAACCCCTAGCCTAGACACCATGTCTACACTAAAGATTACTACTCTAATCACATATGATAACCGAGCACTCAATACGAAGGAGATTCCATGCCAAGATATAACAACTATACTAAACATAATATAAAAAGGCATAAAGTAAATAGAGAAGATAAATATATTAAAGCATGTCTTACAAGAATAGATACAAAGATATACCGAACTCCAAAGACTCCTCCGAACCCTAAGCGTAGCTCCGCTCCCCCCTAACTCTCAACTAGAACTAATCTACTACATTGAAAAATCTAGCCCTAATTCTCTAGAGGTGAGAGGTCATCTATTCGAGGGATGCCTCTACATCTCCATAATAATGTGGTACCCCCCAAGGGGGGGTCTGGCCCATTTATAGCCCCTGGGATGCACGACAGGCCGTTTGATCAAACCGACTTAAGGTACGGTGGATATTAACCCTCAAAGGCGGTGGAGGAAGCTTCCGAAAGGGCGTAGGAGGATCTTTTGGGGGAGGCCGCCCGGCATCTCTCCTCAGGCCGGCCGGCCCTTCACCTCGGCCTTCGGGCCTCTGCTTTATCGTGGTGTTTTCTTGATCCATGTAGAGCCCAATGGTGTATGTTTCCGTCATGCGGTTAAGTTTCGTTACACCATTTGATAGTTAGGCCCTTTTCCGTGGTTTTCTGGAACAATCCCTGGAAAATAATAATTCACCAAAACTCGTGGAATTTGTCAGATAAAACCCTAGACTTCTCTATTTGCATGTGTATTGATCATTTATCATGTTTATTGCACTATTAAATGTTGACGCTATCCACCGTCAACAAGTTCTAAGCTTACACTTTGCTAGTCCCTTAGCAAAGTCTAACTGCTAACTTGGATCGAAGTTGCTACAATGCCTTCACTCCTCAAAAGTACACATGCTTTCAAACAGAAATTCTCCTCCGAATTAGACAAAACTGCTCTAACTTTCAAACTTACCCATTTTACCTTTAATTATGGAGTTTTTCAAATTTCGCATGGGTCTTGAGTAATTGAAAGATAGAACAATCAAGTCAAGCACTATGTCTCAAATTCTTCACTCAACCAATATTCTGGACTTTTTGCAAATTTTCAAAATAAAACTTAGAGCTTAATTGTATGACACCCTCAAGTCTCTTATATATGTGGTATTTGTGGATCTCACTCGAGGCATTAATGATGTCATGCCTTCCTACAACTAAGGATTATAGTGGAGTTTATAGGAGTGGCATTAAATCAAGGTTAAACATACTTGCAATTCATATATTGTAAAGTCAAACGATAGATCCATAGAGAGTCAAGTCATACAATCAAACTAAGATGTGCATGTGTATGAAATACGGTGGATAGGTGAACATATGGTGGCTAAACCTAATTCTACTTTTGCTCTTTAGAAATAAATCTCTCTCTCTTGGACTTAGAACTTTTGTAGGAAAACATGGGCTATCTTTTTATTCTTCTTCTTTTTTTTTTTTTTTTCTTTCTTTCTTCTTCTTTTTTTAGGGAGGTGAGCATTTTAACGCCCTCTTATTTTTTCTAATAACTTTTCTTTCTGCATAGCCACATGCATCCTTTGAATACAATAAATGATTGGAGAGATGACAATAAGAATGTAGAGCATTAAACATGGGATTATCCTATGGGGTATATTTTTGAGTGTTTACTCTAGTGTAGGAGAAAAACATTTTAAGATGGATCCGGATGAAGGTGGAAAAATGATTGCGCTTACTCCCTGGGGTAGGAGCAATGCATATGTAGGTGGAGTGTATAAGTGATCTTGATTTTAAAAAGCATGACAAGACTCTCATAAGGTATACACAAAGGTTGACTAAACTCAATGCAATACAAGCGACATGAATGAACAAAGCTTTTCCTATTCTAAATATATATCATATAATTACCCTGACATCAGGGGCGCCCCCTTGCTGGCCGCACCTTCCCTAGGGCGCACCTTTTTTCCCTTTATTAGTCGAGTCCTGTTTCATTTTAGAACTTGAGTTTTGTTTACATCTAGCTTTAGCTTCACACTCGGACCACGCACAAATAAGTGCTGTCCTCTGTGATTCAGAACTCCACCTTGAGTAATACATAGATTGCTGCCCTCGATTCTTATTCGTTCTTCGGTTCGTACAGGGAATTGATCTTCGTGATCGCCGATCTTGCTTCAACAAGGTCGGCAACCCGTGGAGTTGGTTCAAGCGATTGCATTTGGCGCTGTTTCGCCTCGCCGTAGTCGGATCGTGAGGTCTACTTCCACCAAATCGAAATTATCTCCACTCACCGAAAGATCGGGCACTCCGCCTCTATCAAGTGGTATCGCCTTTTCGAGGTTGTCCGGTGAGTTTATCAGTGTTTTTCCTTCCTACGGTCCCACAAAAAACCCAAACAAAAAAAAAAAAATTTTTCAGGTTAGATCTTGTCCCAGCAACCTTTTTTAGCCTGCACAATTCTTTCAATACTTTGCGTTGTTGAATTTGTGTGCTTTACATTTCAATTGTTGCTGGTTACTTGTGTTTGATCTCTTGTTTCTTGTTTTTCTAACCCTAGTTTAAGCACGCCCGTTCCACGCCACGCAGCAACCCCCTCCACCCTCGCGCGAATACCACGCCTTGGTCGATCAGACCACTGGTGCCGCTGCCGCATTCCACCCTCCGTCGCCTCTCCCCGTCCCAAAACAAAGATAGAAAGAAATCAAAAAAAGGGAAAGTGCAAAAAAAGAGACAAAAAAAAAGACAAAAAAAGGCAAGTGAAGAAGGAAGGCATCCGTTTTTGGTTAGGTGGAAAGTTTCCTTTTGCGCGCGCCGTGAACCCCGGCCGTGACCCCTCCAGGGGCCACTCTGCGCCCCACATAGATGCTGCTGCACATGCGAACAAATGATTAGCTTACATGAGCAAACTCAACACAACATTGTTTGCTTTGCTAATGCTAAATATCAGGTTGCAGGTAGTAAAGGGAAAAAAACATGTTTACTTTTGAACCTGGTGATATGGTTTGGTTGCATCTAAGAAAGGATCGATTTCCCACTTTGCGCCGTTCTAAATTGATGCCTCGTGCTTGCTGGTCCTTTTAAGATACTAACAAGATTAATGCTAACGCTTATGTTTCTTGACCTGCACTGCGGAGTTTTGGTGTTTCCACTAGTTTTAATGTTGCAGATTTGACGCCGTATGCGGGTGAAGATGAGGAGTTGCCGTCGAGGGCGACTTGGGTTCAAGAAGGGGGAGGATGATGAGGACACCACCTACGGCGAGTACATCTACACCTGAAGCGACACCGTACATCTACACCAGCGACATTTTTCTCAGCGGAAGCGGGCGCCATCATCTCCTCAGGCGCCACCTTACGGGCCAATTACTCGGGCCGTGCAAGAGTTGAACTTCGTCATGATGCTGAAGAATGAAGGCCCGTAAGACTGAAGGCTCGCCCAACGGGAGGCCAGCTGTGTGTGGGCTCTAGGGCTGTGGCCTGGGGTTGCCTCACACCCTGGACAGTCAGTGGCGCCCTCTGCTGGCCGCACCTTCCCTAGGCTTACCTTTTTTTTCCCTTTATTAGTCGAGTCCTGTTTCATTTAGAACTTGAGTTTTGTTTTACATTTAGCTTTAGCTACACCCGACCACGCACAAATGGGTGTTGTCCCTCCGTGATTCGGAACTCCACCTTCGAGTAATACATAGATTGCTCGCCTCGAATTCTTGTTCGTTCTTCGGTTTAGCGTCTAGGAATTGATCTTCGTGATCGGTTGATCTTGCTTCAACAAGGCCGGTAACCACGGGGAGTTGGTTCAGCGATTGCATTGGCGCTTCGGGTTCGCTCGTCGTAGTCGGATCGTGGAGGGTCTACTTCCACCAAATCGAAATTATCTCCACTCACGAGAAAGATCGGGCACTCCGCCTCTATCAATTTCTTTGAAGTTGTTGAGCTCTTCATGCATGGCATTGACCCAATTACAATCCATCAAAGCTTCTTCTATCTTCTTTGGTTCTATGGATGAGACAAATGAATAGTGTTCACAAAAATGAAGCCAATCTTGATCTTGTTTGCACACCACTTCTAATGTCACCAACCACTTGATCTAGGGGATGATCCTTGCAATATGAGTTGGTTGGAGAACATGAGGTTGAGCACTTGAACTTGGTTGATCACTTGGTTGAGATGATGTACTAGCCACTTGATCTTGTAATTGAGAACCACTAGCTTGAACTTGAACTTGAGACCCACTAGCTTGCACATTTGGAGAACCAATCACTTGATCTTTATCATCTTCAACATCCACTACTTGTGTTGGCCTAATGTCACCAACATCCATTTCCTTCATGGCTTGTATCAATTGAGTGCCTCTCACATCATCAAGATTTTCTTCCTCATCTTGAGAGCCTTGGGTTTCATCAAATTCAACATCATGTACTTCCTCAACTATGCCATGAGTGAGATTCTAAACTCTATATGCTTTGCTTGTGGTGGAGTAACCAAGTAGGAATCCTTCATCACACTTCTTCTCAAACTTGCTCAATCGAGTGCCCTTCTTGAGAATGTAGCATTTGCATCCAAATACTCTAAAATATGCAATGTTGGGCTTTTCTTCCATTCAACAATTCATAAGGTGTCTTCTCCAATAGCTTATGACAATAGAGCCTATTTGAATAATTGTTGGCGGTATTGATTGCTTCGGCCCAAAATGAATGATCCACATTGTATTCACTCAACATTAATCTTGCCATGTCAATCAAAGTTCTATTCTTCCTTTCAACTAGCCCATTGGATTGAGGTGTATACTTGGCAGAAATTGATGCTAATTCCAAAGTCATCACATAGCTCTTTAATTCTTGTGTTCTTGAACTCACTACCATTGTCACTTCTCACTGATAGATGTCTCAAACTTATTTTGGCTTCTCTTGACAAATGTCTTGAATGTGTCAAACACTTCACTTTGTCGGCAAGAAAAGAATACCCAAGTATATCTTGTGTAGTCATCCACTATCACAAATCTATATTTGTTTCCACCAATGCTCTCATACTTGGTTGGGCCAAATAGATCCATATGCAACAACTCAAATGCTTTGCTTGTGCTCATCAGGTCAGCCTCATCTTTCGCATGGCAGTAGCAAAACACGTACCATAGTTGGTTTTGGTGGTTATTGCCCAGTTCGGTGCACCTAGACGCAAGTTTGGAGGTCGGTTCGGTGTCAATTAGCTTGGAACCTCCTCCTCTCCACCTATAAAGAGGAGGCCTCCCTTGTCATTCACCTACACACAAAGGAGCAAGAGTGTAACACCCCGGCCCAGGGCTTAAGTGTGCTTGGCCCGAGCAATTTCAGGATGGGTGACCGACCCGGAAGTCATTCTTGGGTGCACACGAGTGAGGACAAAGTGCATAAAAAGACGGTCTATGAGGACAGTATTGGTCCTATTAAAAGCCGGCGGATGTAAGTGGGCCTGGCCTCGGGAGGCGGGATGTTACAAATGTATCAAAGCCGACTCTCACAGTTTCACGGGTGTGTGTCGCAGATTATGCAGGTATGGTGCGATGGCTGGTGTGGATCACAAAGCATGGCACATGCGCCGCACCGACACACCTGACGTGGCCAAGAGAGGAGGTTCCCGGCCCGGGATTAATCGACGAGGGCGTTGATCTCTTAAAGGGGTGAGGATGTAACACCCTGGCCTAGGGCTTAATAGGATTAATATGATACTCATACCAATAAGTTGCAACTTCTTTTTCGGAAGCTTATCTCGAAAGAACTTCGAGGTTAAGCGTGCTTGGCCCGAGCAATTTCAGAATGGGTGACCGACCGTAAAGTCATTCTCTGTGCGCATGAGTGAGGACAAAGTGTGTTGAAAAGATGGGTGTTGGTCCGTGAGGATAGTATTAGTCCTATTAAAGCTGATAGATGTAGCGGGCCCAGCCTCAAGGAGGCGGGATGTTACAAAGAGCACAACTCAAGAGCTTCATTCCAAAGGGCTTAGGCCCTCGTGGTCTGTAACACCCCATCCTAGACCTGAATAGGATTAATATGATACTCATACTAACAAGTCGTAACTTGTTTTCCAGAAGCCCATCTCCAAAGAACTTTGAGGTTAAGCATGCTTGGGTTGGAGCGATGGGTGACCAATCGAAAAGTTTTCTCGAGTGCGCATGATTGAGGACAAAGTACGCAGAAAATATTGGTATTGGTCTGTGAGAGCAGTATAAGTGGGCCTATCCTCGAGGAGGTAGGACGTTACTCTATCTATTAGAGTTAGTAGGGAGAGATGTGAGGGAGAGATCAGGGAAGTGCCAGACTTGTGCCTGTCTCGCCCGAGCTTGTACCCGTGGAGGTGCCGGGGCTTATTGGTGTCTCCCGTGCATGTACTTTGATCAACACCTATACCTCGATGAATCATCTGCTAAGTAAGTGTTCGTGGTTCTTATGCTATTAAGTCTATTATTTAGTTAAGTTTTACTCTTATTCACTGTGGGATCATCGTCCACTCTTGTAGCGGATACTCTAGTAGAGGGCCCTGATAAAGACGGATAACCTTACCAAAACGCTAGAGTAGTAGTTGATAGCATAGACATGGTGTCTAGGCTAGAGGCTACCTTCGTTTGCCTTGGGTCCTATGGTTGAGCGGTAGGCGGTAGGTGGTGATAGCCATGTCCATCCCTTGCACTCCCCCACGCTCGCCACGGTGTGGAGCTACAGGTCGGTATTGTTTGGCAGACTAGGTGTACGTTGTGCCCGAAGTAAGTGAGTAATAGTAGAGGTTAACTATCCATAGACCTGATAACCGTAGGAATCCATGTGGGGTGAAGTGTTAGAGTTCTATTCTAATTCTCTGAGGATGGGGAACCCTGACCCTCACGAGGAGAGAAAAATAATAAACTAGGGTTTTTAGGCTCTTTTCTAGAGAGGGTCCCCGCCTTTCTTTTATAGGCTAGGGGATGAACATAAGCCACCAAATCAAACTAACCTCAAGGGACGGTGGAGATTCATCCTCAAAGGCGATGGGATTGGTGGGTCAAAGTGGGCCGCGAAAGAGGCTACGGTGGGGTCTGCTAGCCCAGTGGTGGGGCAGGTCGATCCCCTCCTAGGCCCGCTCACGGTCTGCTTCGGCGTGGTGTCTTCTGAAGTCTTCTAGATTGTTCTTTATTGCCGTGCGGTCCGATATCGCGTTGCATATTCCTATGTGGGTCCAAAATTGCATCTTTTCTAGATTACACATATAGAGAAAGTGATTCACCAAAACTCATGAATTCTATCAGTGTAAACCCTATATCTACGTTGGTGATCGCACTTGTGCCCTCTTTGATACTTAGTTGACATATGAATTTGGTACATGATGATCGTCCACAGCATTGACGGGTGGAGGGGCCATTCTAGACTGATTAGGGCGGTAAGAGGCTAGTTAGGGCAGCTGGGTCGGTGGCTGAGAGGTGGAGGCAAGGCTCAATGAAGAGAGACAGTAAGGTGGCCGGTTGGAAATGGCTGCGAGCCGACAGGGGGCAGCCATGGTTAGCGACAAGAAGGCAGTGGCGAGCGGAGTGGTGGATGCAGCAGCAGGAGGGAGATGGGAGAGAGATGGCTGTAGAGAGAGAAGCGGTGGAGGATTATTAGAGGGTTTAATCCTAAACATGCTTGCCTTCTATTGATAATTCTCCCTCATATTTACATGATAATGGCGTGAGCCAACAATCCTCATCTGCTTATTCTAAAAAATCTATTATAGATAGCCCCTGGCCCCTCCTTGTTTAATTATATTATTAGTCACTTTGATGCCGCCTTCTGCTATATGTCTTGCCGACTACGACATCTCTCCCTACCTAGAGAATCAGGTCATCCTTGAGCTAGCATTTGGGATAAATTTTCTTTGAATAGTTCTCTGTCTTCCCACGATGACTCTGCTGAGGGTTGATTTTTCCATTTTATTGGGCCTTGGAGGGTCCCTCTATATAGGCAGGATTTGAGCATGAGTTTTGGTTCTAGAAGTGCAATCCCTTTTTTCATTGTTGGCATCTGAGGAATTGCAGATGGTGGGCCCCCATATTTCTTAAAAGAGTTTATGAAAGGGTTTGAGGATTCAATTGTTTAAGGCAAATCCAGACGGTACGCATTGATCCAATCCTTTCATTGATTTCATAGGGTCTAAAATACTTGGGGATAGTTTGCCTTTCTTCGACGTTGAAATAGCAAAGACTGATTGTGTCATTAGTTTCAGCCATCCCAAATCGCCTACAGCAAACATTCTCTCAATGTGATTCTTCTTGTAGTGTTTGGTGTACTAATCCTAGGACTGTTGTAGTTAAAGTTTCATCATTTTTTGCATCTCTTTGGCTGCACATTTTAATTTTTGGTGGGTCTCTGTGATACTAGTTTGAAAGGAGTGGTGTGAATGGAGGAGTGGTAAGATGTGTTGTAGCAAATATTCTACCCATGGTAGCCATCATAACCATTCCTTTGGTCATCTAAGGTACATGGTGATCAGTTTATTTACTACCTCTTTGCTGATGGAGGGTGATAGACTAATGTCATACTGAATTTAGGTGGAATAGTTCCTTCCAAAATCACCTAGTGAAAACAACATCTTTGTCGCTGATGATGGAGCGTGGTAAACCATGAAGATGGACAATCTCATTAAAGAAGATTTGTACTACTGATGTTGCTATATATGGATATGGTAGGGGATAAAATATGCATATTTGAATAAGCAGTCGACAACTGTTTATATAATGGATTTATTCCCACTTTTGGTAGCGCTTCTATGATGTCCATTGATATGTCCTCCCATATCTGTTGTTGTATTGCCAAATATTGTAGCAAACCTGCTCGTGTAGATGTTCTATTTTATTCCGTTGGCAAACTATGCAATCATTGACAAATGGCTGATTTGTGTGTTTTGCTCTGTAGGTATGGAATAGCATTTTATCTGATCCCTCATGTGTTGCATCATGTATAGGGTGTAGTATATTCTATACGATTGGAGATGATGGTGTAATTTGTACATGATGGTGGAATTTGTACCCGTTCTTTGCAGATGATAAGGCCGTCAAAGAAGGACCATGTATGTCCTTGTTTTCCATTGAGAATGGATGTTACCATTTGCTGTGGTTGAATCTAGTATTACATTGCTCAATTGATCCAAAATTGGAAAGCTAAAATCTGTTATTGCGGATACTGATGGTTCTATTGTGTCCCTCGAAAACTCAAACTTGAGAGTAAATAACAAAAAGGTTTAAGAACTAAGATACTCTAAGGACCAATTTAGTAGGACTTTTCGAGGGTTAGTTTCAGCTCTCACTTGTTTGGCTTTGTTTGTCAAACGCCGTTGAATACTTGGTTATGAAATGACTCTTTGATTGAAGCTGCAAAGGGAAGATGTTTATAAATTGTACTAGATGATTGAAACCACTAAACTTCTCTCATTTTGTTCAGTGAAACCATTAAAATTTGAACTGCTATTAAAAAGGGCATAAATTACTTACCGAAGAATTGTTTTCTATTAAGATTATGGAACTCCAAATTCCAATATAGCATACTGTCTTTTTTTTTAAAAAAAAATATTGACATAAAGAAACTTCGAACCTAAATGCATTGGAAAGTCTCCAATGGCTCGAAATCGACAAGAACACACTCTATCGACCACTGGCACCCAAGCTACATAACGGTTCCATCCAGTTTCCCCTTTCAGAAAATTCTCTCTGATCCTCCTCTCCATTTTGCCCTTTAAAAACATTCTTTGAAATCAAAATGATTTGGATCACAAACCGGGAAAAGGCCTGTCCTTCTACTTCCCCTCCGCAGGGGCGTCCCCCCCAGGCCCGCGGGCTGGTGGCGGCTGCACTGGGCCCCCAAAATCATGGGGCCCCAACATTTATTAAGTACCTAAGTATGTATAGTAACTGTGGGCTTCGTTTAAATTACCGAATCAACAACAACTGTATTTTTTCTCATAACATGACATTTTTAGAGAAAGTGGTTGCGGTGATTCCAATTCTTTTGCACACACACCTTGTCACTTTGAATTCCTATTCCTTCTATCGTCAGCGCCATTGTTCATCGTCTCCTCGGCTACCAATCCTAGATGAGAGACGAAGGCCACAACTCGTCAAGACTCCATAGCAGTCTCCAATTTACCAAATAGACATAGATCCAAATCGTCGATGTATGAGTATCGCCATCGCCTAGTGAACTTCATATCGAGGCCCTATTTTATCTACTTAATCTTTTGTGCATTGTCTACGTACACAAAGTTGATCTAGTGTCTAATAATTATTCCAACTTGTAAGCTATGTCTTCAAATCGGATTAAAATATATACATGAATAGAAAAATTAGAAACGGCCTATACCAAGTATATACTTTGTGATACATTGATATATATTTCATTATTTTCTTATTTTTGGCACTAGAGATTAGGCCTCCACTTATTGTTTCGTACAGGGCCTCCCATTTTGCCGGGACGCCACTGCCCTCCGCTGCCGACCTATTTCATCTCTAGTATCTGGCCTAGGGAGACATTGCGCACCACCCCATCAGGTGCAGGAAGCGGCCCCCGAAAGCACCCACTAATTCCGCACCACAACGCGCACTCTCCGCCACCACCGCCGTCCTCGCGCCGGCACATACGCACGCACTCGGGCGCGCCCATACATTTACGCAGCGTGGGCTCGAGGATCCCCTTCCCCTGCTTTGCGTTTGTGGAGTCGTGGCAGCAAGCAGCGATGGCGCACGACGGCTTCCTCGGGGGATTCCGCGAGCTTTCCTGGCCGCTCGCCCATGCTGCAGCCGCCGGTGCCGCGCCGTTCGACCCCTACGGGTACATGTGCCGGACGCGCTTATGGGCGCCGATGCGGGGTGGGAACACGACGCTGTGTTGGGCGCGCTCGTGCCGTCGCAGTCGCAATCGCCATCGCCGTCGTCGCTCGCGGCGGCCGCCGCCGTAGGAGGAGGAGATGCTGTTGAGGCCGCCCTGATGGAGCAGCTTGCGAGCAGGCTCGGCGTCAGCGTGCCGTCGCCGCCGTCATCATCGCAGTACGCGTCCTTTCACAGCACGCCGGTGGGCTCCCCTCCAAGCCGGTAGCGCCGTGCGTGCTCGCCGGGGACGCGGTGCTTGCGGAGCGGGCCGCAAGGCCCCTCGTGTTTCCGGGCCTCCGGTGGGAAGCTCTCACGCGTGGCCAGCAGCCAGTCGCTTCTCGGCGAGCAGGCAGCGGCGCCCGCGCCCCTTGCCTGGCGCTATTAAACACAACGCGAGCGACGGGTCCTGCAGCGATGGCCCCTGCCGGAAGCGGAAGGCGTCGGGCGGCAAGTCCAAGGCCAAGGACGTGGTCACCACGGCTACACCCGAGGTACTAGCCATCTCTGTTTCGCCAGTATTGCAGCTTTGTCAAACACGTCTCTGAAAATGTCGGAAACTGTCAAGTCCCGGGAGCCAGAGGCAAAATTCAAGAAATGCAAGCTCTCCACGGACGCCGCTCATGACGAGGAGCAGAAGCCGGCGGCCGGAGAGGCATGGCATGGCAATGGAAAGGGGAAGGAGGTGGCGGCAGAGCCACCCAAGGATTATATCCACGTGCGCGCGCGCCGGGGCCAGGCCACCGACAGCCACAGCCTCGCCGAGCGGGTAGGCTGCGGCGAACACCTTTGCTTCGATTGAGCATTTCTTCCAAAAGCATTAGTTGTTGATGGTTGCCGTCACTAACTCTCTTTAGGTGAGGAGGGAAAAGATCAGCGAGCGCATGAAGCTGCTGCAAGACCTCGTGCCAGGCTGCAGCAAGGTAAATATTTAAGAGAAATGGTCAAAATTTGGTCGAAATACACACTTATTTCACGTAGAGGATAATTCTCAGAGATTGTTCATGAAGGTTACTGGGAAGGCCGTGATGCTTGATGAGATCATAAACTACGTGCAATCGCTGCAACGACAAGTGGAGGTGCATATATGATCTCCTCTGCATCGGACATAGCAGTTTCTTTTAAAATATCATATGAATTCTTCTGAATTTGAGCAAAATGGTTTGCTTTCGCAACAGTTCTTGTCGATGAAGCTGTCGACTGTGAACCCGCGACTCGAACTCGACGTGGATAGCTTCATCCCCAAAGACGTAATTTCCCTCCTTAGTCCTTACCACTTGAAACAGGCAGTGTAGTGGATGATCTTGTTGATTGTGTTGTCCATTCTTGGCAATTATGCATAGTGCAGGCCAACAACAAACTGTGTGCGCCTGCGACGTCCTCCATGGCACAACCGCTGCCACCAGTCTATGCACTTGAGGGCGCGAGCTCGGCCTTCTGCTACACCTCGTCGCCAGGCACCGCTGCACAGAGTGTTGTGACAAATAACAAAGGCTTTGAAATGCCTTCATCCTTTGTGAACCATGGCATCACGGACCGGTCACTTGAAGGACTTAATTCCCAGGTACAGCAAATTTTGTTACACTCAGTTTATTTGGTATTGTTTGGCGACCGATTTCAAACTGTAGATTGCACTACTACATTGACATGCCAAAGTAAAAAGGCGAAATTTGTCATGAATTTCAGACGGGGAGCTTGTGGGAAGAGGATGATCTCCAAAATCTAGTCCTGATGGGATTCCAGGGCAATACGTGATCATTGGTGCTCTGATTGAGGGACAGTTCAGTTTCACCGATCACCAATCAAGGACAGAGATGATCAATGGGGAGGCATGTCTGGCGCAGGGCCACATAGCAACAGGGTTGCGGTCCAATCATTGGAAATTCTCCATGATGGTACATACACCCGTGCATAGAAACAGGACTCTTACTCGCTAAACGCCTCAGGCTGTGAAAGTTTCCAGCTCAGCAGAGGCCAAGAAAACAAAAAAGGCGAAAAGATGATGTTTTCTTGCATTTCCACACGAATTTGCAATTTAATCTATTGTAATGTAATGTAATGATGTGATCTGTAGTCTTATAGTTGATGAAATTTTATATACATGTGATGTTTCATGCTTTTGGTAACAGCTGCTGCATGCTTTTATTAGTTTTATATGTTGGTACCTTACATTGGTTGTTGCCTGTATCAGTCTTTTAAGCTATGTGTGAGCTGGTGTCAACCACTCTATGTAGAATCCTAACCCCTTCTAACGTCTTGCTATGATGTATGATTACTTTGTTTATGTCATCGGGACAACGAAGCTGAGGTTAAACGTAGCTATTTTTTATTCTCTCCCAGCCACCAAAGTACCAAACTGCTGGCACAGCAGAAAAAAAGTCCTTCGGTTGCATGATGAGCGGAACTGACATGGTTCGCAACCTTTCATCGCGGCAATGATATGTTTGCGCGCCTGTCGTGTCTATAAAATTCCCTTTTAGGTTTGGTCTACCTAAATGATAATCTATAACACAAACTTAAAAAAGTAGTCGCTCTGTCAGGTCGGCACATTATTAGAATCTGACTAATGATGTTAAGAACTTTCAATTATATGCATAGAAAACGTTATTTATTTAGTAATGAAATCCAAAAGTTGTTCTTCTCATGATGCACTAGACTAATCAAGCCTGATTGAAAAAATAGTATTAATAGTAATCATAACATAAAACTGGTGGTTCGTTGGTCATCCGACGCGTATTATGCAGGACAAGGAACAGGACGGAATCAACAAGGAAACAAAGGCAGGTGTTGGCTTACAGAGTGGAGAAGATTCCATCCAGCATAGAAGCATCTTTGAGAGCATCCTTTTTCTCTCCCTTTAGTCGTATTCGTATACAAACCTGTGGCAAACTTTTGGCACTTTACCCTCCGTGATCATGGTCTCCGAAGAAAAACTAGAGCTTTAGACGACCAAATAGAGAGATATTCTTGTGTAGTGCTTTAGTTTTGTGTCTCAATTGTGACTTCTCAGGCAGATTTGATAAGGCAGGTGGCTTTTCATTGTCCTACTTTGCTTTAGGGGCTACTCCCTCCATCCCAAATTATAACATATTCTAAAAATTTTAGAGAGTCATAGTTTTTTTAAGTTTGAGCGAATGTATATAATAAGATAATAACATTTATGGTATCAACGAAGTATCATTAGATTCTTCATTAGTTATATTTTCATAGTGATGAGGACATTAACAACTGCAATGCATCGCCGCCACCACCAGTACCTATTGCTGGTCCTCTTACTCGTGCTCGTGCTCGTCAACTTAATCATCAAGTGAGTTCCCTCTTAAGCTCCTATCCATCTTGTTTAGATCTTGGAGACACGTGTGAAAAAGCCCTAGTTTGGTTTTGGATAATTGATGAAACCTTCGGACTAATTCTTTGTGGCTAAGTGTGTGTAGCATAAGAAAGGATGGTCCATGACAAGTGTTGGAGACATGGAGATGATCATGGTGTTGGTGATGAATACCAAAAGATGGTGATCAAGTGCTTCAACTTGAAAAAGAAGAAAGAGAAAAAAAAAAAATGGGCTCAAGGCAAAGGTATAATTGATAGGGTCATTTTGTTTTGGCACTCAAGACACCATAGAGGGTGTGAGTGTATTTAGGATAGATAGCCGTACTATTAAGAGGGGTGATCTTAATGCAAAAGCGGTTATCAAGTGCCACTAGGTGTTCTTATTCCATGCATATGCATTAGGACCTAGTGAGAGCTAACAAATCCCTTGGAAAATGATTTGAATATGCTAACACACGTGCACAAGTGGAGAGACACTTTTGTGTTGGCACATGAGAGCAAGGGTTGATGAGGTTTGGGTGTAAAACCCTCCCGCCAAGCTTGTGAGGCGGGACTCGGAAGTTTTCGGAAGAAAAAGGGTTATCTGGAGGCGACCGGACGCTGTCTCGGTTGGGACCGGACGCGTCCGGTCAAGCCGTGTCATCCGGTGCATTTCCAAGGATGACCGGACGCTCCGGTGCCAAGTCCGGCCGTGTGTGCTGGCGTGGCCGAGCTGAGCAAGTGTGGACCGGACGCCAGGCGCGTCCGGTCAAGGTGCAGCGGACTCGTCCAGTCGAGTTTGGACCTCTCTGGATGCTCTCTGGTGGCCGACCGGACGCTTCTGTTGACGCGTCCGGTCACGACGTAGGACGCGTCCGGTCGTTGTCTGACAGCGCGTGAGTGAGAGCTAGTCGTTGGGCGCGAACGTTGAAATTCAAACGGCTAGTACACGTGGATATTTATGGGCGACCGGACGCTGGACCAGACGCGTCCGGTCACCCCGTCTTGAGCGTCCGGTCAGGGCCAGCGCAGTGTAACGGTTGGATGAGGGCTTGCCCCTCTATATAAGCTGGTTGGCCGGCTCTAGCTCACTCTCTTAGACATTTTCACTGGTGATACATCCCTGTGAGCTAAAGCAAACCTCTCCCACTCATTCTCTTGCTTGATTGTGCATCCATTGTGAGATTGGGAGTGATCTTAGTGCATTTGCTTAGAGTTTGAGCATCTAGTGGCACTAGAGATCATTGAGCAGCGGGATTGCCTATTACTCTTGGTGGTTGCCGCCACCTACATGGCTTGGAGCTGCGGTGGAGGTCCGGCACGTGTTGGTGATTGTTCGTGGCCGGCTCCCGGTGATTTGTGAGGGGTTCTTGCACCTATTCCCCGCGGAAGATTAGCAAAAGGTGACTCTAGTAAATTGCTCGTGTCATTGAGTTACTTCACTTGTTGGTAGTTGCTAGCGGCACCCGTGGAGGGTTAGGCATTGGAAGCCTATTAGCGCGCGCATCACCAAGTGGTGGTTGACACAACGGGGACTAGCGTGCCGGCAAGCACGTGAACCTCGCGAGAAAAATCTTTGTGTCACATTGTCTCCCTTGGAATTCTTGGTGTTCTTTGGTATTCATATTGTGATTGATACATTTATCTCTTGCCCGACATTGGTAATAATCATCCTATCTCTTGCATTACGTTGTTTCATTCTTGTTCTAGTGATAGCATTAGTGTAGTTTAGCTCTATAGCTTGATCACCAAGGAGTAATCTAGCAACTTAGCTTTTGTGTGGCAAGTAGAGATCATAAGCTCACTATAATTGTCAATAGGTGGCTTGCCTGACAAGTAGAGCTAAAGTAAATCGCATTTACGCCATTTGTTATACTAACACTTTACTCTAGTATTTTTATAGATTTTTAATTAGGCTATTCACCCCCTCTAGCCATTTAGGACCTTTCAAGTGGTATCAGAGCCGTGGTCACCGTTTGATTCAAGGCTTAACAACCTTCGGTGCAAAATATGGCTCAAGTTGTGTTCAATCATGTTGGGGGCAAACCACCATTCTTTGATGGCTCATCTTTTGACTATTGGAAGAGAAAGATGAAGATGTACCTTGGTTCAATCAATGACAAGGTGTGGGATGTGACCGAGAAGGAATTCGTTATTCTTGATCCCACCGATCCAACTCCAAGAGAAGCCGAGTTGAAGCAATGCAACACAATGGCTCTCAACACCATCTACAATGGCATTGATTCCAAGGTGTTTGAGCAAATCAAGGATCTTGACTATGCATTTGAAGTGTGAAAGAGATTAGAGGAAACCTATGAGGGCACTTCAACGGTAAAGAGTGCCAAGTTGTACATGCTCAAGGATAAGCTCACCAACTTCAAGATGAAGGATGATGAATCAATTTTGGAGATGTTCTATAGATTGCAAGTCATCATCAATGATCTCAAGAGTTTAGGTGAAAAAGTTAGCAATGAAGACTTCTCTCATCGATTCTTGAGTTGCTTGCCAAAGAGGTTCAAGACATTGAGAACCATCATCTTTAGAGAAGGGATGAAGGAGAAAACACCAAATGAGATCCTCAGAGAAGTAACAACCGAGGACCAATACAATGATGAGAACAAGAAAGAGGATGCTAAGGAGGAGAAGAAGAAGGAGAAGAGTGTGGCATTCAAGGCCACATCATCATCAAAGGATAAGGGCAAGAAGAAAAAGAATAGCTCAAGTGATGACGAAGATCAAGCCTCCGATGAAGATGATGAAGAAGAACTAGCTCTTCTTGTGCGCAAGTTTGACAAGTTCATGAAGAAGGGCTACCATGCAAGAAAGAGAAAGGATAACTATAAGAACAAGGACTATGTGAGAAGATGCTACAAGTGCAAGAGTCCGGATCACATTCTTAAGGATTGTCCATACAATAGTGACAATGATGATGACTACAAGAAGAAGAAGAAGAAGAAGAACAAGAAGGACAAGAAGGAAAAGCAAGACAAGAAAGTCACTTTCAAGAAGAAGGGCAACTCTTATGTGGCCACTTGGGATAGTGATGCTTCCTCAAGTAATGGAGATGATAGTGATGATGATAAAAAGAGCAAGAAGAAGGGGCATGCAAGCATTGTCATCTCCAACAAGCCTTCGGTCTTTGATCATCCATCATGCTTCATGGCTAAGTCCACTAAGGTACATTCCGAAAGTGAAGATGAGGAGAGTGATAGTGATT